>SNQJ01S0202472.1:21234-37995 GCA_010110895.2 Picea sitchensis | reverse complement strand
CTTCAGTCAGTAAGTTGTAGTAAACGTGAGTAGGGGGAATAACTTGAGGAGAGTGAAGAGGTCTACTATGGACATCCAATCTTCCAACAGCCTAAGGAGGAAAAACTCAAAAGACAAGATCCTCTTGGTTTAGAGTTTCAGGGAACTGAATGAAATTATCACTGAACTGAAATACAACATACATCACAATTCAATAAAAACAACCTGACTGGATCATCCATGCCCGATTCATTCAGTGTTGGGGGAAAAGACAACACAAGAAATTGGTTAAGACTGGTCGTGATGTCACTGTGATCAAACCTACATCACAAAAACATAACTACCCTCAACTGGATCATCCATGCCCAAGTATTCTAACACAACTGTTACAGAGATATGAAAGGAAACTGACATACATTAAACAAGAAGTCTCAAATATAGATACATAACTAGAAGAACCAGAGCTTCATTAAAAATTTACAAATCGGAAACTTATCTCAACCATCGAACTTTACAAAATATCAAAACTGAGTATTTATACTCAGAATAGCTTATCCCCACCAGGAGTGTGATCTGGCCACTACAATCAAATCTTTGTGTCTGCATCTTCTTTTGTCATTTTGTACATGCATTCTTATGTCATATGCAAGTTTAGATCAGTATGGGCTTTGCAGGAAAATATGTTGACAGGGGAACTTTGGGCTAACAATATGCTTCCATGGTCAGTTATTCCATGCTTTCTATTTATGTGGTGAAACGAGGTTTCAACCACCTTCCCCGTTTCCATTAAATACTTTCATTGGGATTAGGACAAGTCCTGACACCCAAGAATGTTCCAGGCAGTACCCACGACTCCTTCTAATTGATCTTGGCGCCTTGAAACCATGCAGATCTTCTACTGAGACTGAGATGGGTGCTTTTGAACCTTGGTGAAACTCCTCTCCATCGCTCCACATGACCTCGATCCATGACCTTGTGCTTATCCCACATGAAATTTTGGGATTTAACATTTCAGGAGCTTTCACTCCCCTTGATTTCAAATATCTCGATGCTCGTTCCCGCGAAATGACCCTGCTCAGATCGACGGTCAGCTCTACTTTGAATCTGATGGCCACAATAATATTCCTGAATGGCCTCGGCTACCTGTTTCTCAATAAGCGCTTACCTTTCCATTTTGGTCCCACTTTCCATATGACCCTGGGTTGTGATCGTGGGCCTAATTCCAAGGAATTTTGGGATTTCACGTTTCGCGAGTTTGCACTGTGTTCCCTGTTGAAATCTATTAATCATGAAATCATGATCACTCGGATTGGGTGACATGCATCCCCTTTGCATTGGACAGCCTAGATGAATATCGACATTTCAGGACTTCATACTTTCCCGAAATGAATTTTTTCGCGTTTCGGATCCTTCGCCACGCATCCTTCTGAAATGGATGACCCAGATCATTTTGTGATTTCGTGTTTCATGAGTCTTCATGAATCTTCCATTTGACTGCTCCATTCCACGAGTCAAAGAAATATTGATCATGTTCCATGTGTCCTTCCCAGTGCCAACGGCCAGAATTTACCTCGCAATTTTGGACCTCTGTCTGACACTAAGCTTCGTGTAGCTCTATGATCCCAATCATCTGTTGGTCATCGATTTGATCTACCTGATGGATCTCCTTCATTGAAATATGATATTTCTCTCTTGCTTTATTTGAGTCCACATCAGACTGCTCTAAGTATCGCGCTTGTTCTTATAGTTGCGGTTTCTGTGAACAATTACTTGAATAATTGTCTGAGGGCTTGAGAAAACAAAGGCTTAGTGACAGAGGTAAAGAGAGAAGTGATCGTCTTTAGGAAAAACAAAAAC
The DNA here is from genome assembly GCA_010110895.2 of Picea sitchensis. Lineage (NCBI taxonomy): Eukaryota > Viridiplantae > Streptophyta > Pinopsida > Pinales > Pinaceae > Picea > Picea sitchensis. The sequence goes on along the minus strand of SNQJ01S0202472.1, from coordinate 36,159 downwards.
ACTTAGAGTCGATACTTCTCAGGCAATCCGACAAGGAAAACATGTCGATTAAACAGTTGAAGGAAAACAAAAGAAAAAATACAAGCTGAGAGGAATAACTTACGATCAGGCCTGCAAAAGGAGGAGAGACAGAGAAAATAACAGACTTAGGTAAAAACCATAAACTCACAAAAATATGATAAACCTATGTGATAAAATTTGGCTCCACAGGGGATGGCATGCTCCTTGTGAGCTGCCAAGAACATATATATTCAGTTCCTTTGCTTTGGTTTATGGAGTCTCCTATTAATAACAAAATAATCATAAAACATGAACAATATTTACAATGGTGGGATGTTGACTACGGCTTTAAACAAGAAATTATTTTAGGAAATGCGCATTTATTGGGTCACCAAAAATTCATCACCCTCTAAATTCTGCAACATGTAAGTGTTGTTTGGAAATGCCTCAGAAATATTGAAGGGACCAATCCAAAGGGATTCAAATTTACTATGCTTTCCCTTGTCCTTCTTAGGTGCATCCCATTTGAGTACTAGATATCCCAGTTGGAAATCCTCCTTTCTGCTCTTTCGATAAAAGGCTTGCTTGAACTTCTGTTGATGGTCATGTGCCTTGTCCATCAACTGCTCTCTTTCCTACTGCACTTGTACCAGCTAATGTACTCTTCTGATCATGTCATCAGGCTCTCCTTGGTAGTCTTGGAAGAACCTTCCCACCAGCAAGGCGAGCTGAGAAGGAAAAACTACTTCAGCCCCATATACAAGCTGGAAAGGAGAGACACCCAGAGACCTCTTTGTTGTCACTTGATCAACCCATAGAGAAAATTTGAGATTTGAATCCCATGCTTTCTTGTTGTCCTCTAACAGTCTTTTGATGATTTTTATCAGGCTTTTGTTAGAGGACTCTGCCAGTCCATTCTCTTGGGGGTGATAGGTGGTAGAGTGGATTAATGCAATTCTGAACTACTCACAAAACTTGATCAATGGTTCAGCCTTGAAGGATGCGACATTATCAGTGATGTTTTTTTTTGAGCAACCAAACCTTGTTATGATGTTTTCAAGAAAATCGATGATCACCTTGTGAGAAGCGCTCCTTGTGGGGATAGTTTCTATCAATTTGGTGAAATAATCTGTTGCAGTTAAAATCAACCTATGCTGACCACTTGAAGAAGTATGAATTTCCCCAATAAATTATAAGCCCCACTGTTGAAAGGGTATTGAAGCTACTACAAGCTTCAATGGCAGAGACTTGAGTTGTTGCTTCCTAGATAATTTCTTTCATTTGATACAATCTCTTATTTTTTCACAGACATCAGTGAATAGAGTAGGCCAGTAGTACCCATCCCTGAGGATTTTGTAGGTTGTGGTTCTCCAGAAATGATGTCCCCCACACAGGTTGTCATGAAAATCAAACATAATCTTTTGGAGCTTATGTGGGTCTAAACATATCAAAATCACACCCAGTGGGTCTTTCCAATACAAGACCTGGTCGAAAAGGCAATATCTGATTGATTTGAGCTTTAAATATCTTGCCTTTCTTTTTCCCATACAACAAGGGGGCCTTAACTCTTGCATAAAATATATAATGCATTTATACCATGTGCATTCTGCTAATGGAGGGTTGTCCTATGGACTTCCATCAGACAACTCAACCTACTAATTTTATGAGCAATTGTTGATGAAGTTAACCCCTAGATATTTACAATTACATTTAGCCAACATCTTGGCTAAACCTTAGGCTTTAACTAGTTTGGTGGGTTTTATTGCCAGATCAAATTCAAGGATTTTGTCAATCCACTTGCTCCTTCTCCCGTCTATGTCAGGCTGAATGAGAATGTTCCTCACTGAAGCTAAAGGAACATATGCAATGACCTTTGAATGCAAAATATAAACTCTAAAATATTTGAGAGCTTTCACCAAAGCATGGGCTTTCTTCTCCATGATATCATATCTGATCTCTACATCCCTCAGTGCTCTGCTGAAAAAAGGAAATAGGCTGCTCCATCCCTTCATCATTCTTTTGCAGTAAAACAGTTGCCACTGTATCAAAAGAAGCAAAGGAAAAAATCAAAAAATCCTTGGAATAATCAGGATTGATCAGCACAGGTGCCTCAGTCAGAGATATTTTTATTTGGTTGAAGGATTCTCTGGGCTCAGTAGTCCACTTTATCTCATTTCCCTTTCTGAGCATGATTGTGATATGCTTCACCAATTCAGCAAAATTGGAAACAAACCTCCTCAGAAAATCAATTTTGCCCAAGAAAGACTAAACTTCCTTTCTGGATCTGGGAAATGACAAGGTTTGAATTGCTTCTACCCTGTTTGAATTGATTCTGACCCCCTCAGCTAAAACTATGTGCCCCAACAATTTTCCCACTTTCATGGAAAATAAATACTTCTTGGGATTAAGCGAGAGACCAAACCTTTTGCATTTCAAGAAGACCTTTCTGAGATGGCATCAATGTTTTTTATCAGATCTGGAAAACACAGTTATGTCCTCCAGATAGATGACCACAAATTTATCCCTTTCTCCAATGAAGGCGATGTTCATGGCTCGTTGGAAGGTGGCCCCCACGTTCATCAATCCAAAGGGAATTTTGGCATACATGAATGTGCCCCAAGAAGTGGTGAAGGTTGTTTTCTCTCTGTCCTCAGGCAAGAAAGAGATATGATTGTAGCCAAAAAATCCATCAATCATGGAAATCCTGGATGCACTTGTCACCCTTAGCAATATATGTTCCATCTTTGGCAAAGGGTAATTTTTCTTCTTGGAGCTTCTGTTCAGGTTCCTGAAATCAACACAGAGTCTGGCTTCTCCATTATTTTTCCTCGTCAGGACTAGGTTGGCCACCCATTCAAAGTTTTTGAACGGGACAATGATTTGGGCATCCAACAGCTTCTTTACCTCCCTTTCCATAGTAGGCAGCATCATAGGATTTATTTGTCTTAATTTATGCCTAAATGGCTTAGCCTCCTCTTTTAATGGGATCTTATGATCAATGACGTTGGTGTCATATGTTCTGAGGTCTTCATAGGTCCAAGCAATAACATCATCGAATTCCTTTAATAACTCAGCATACGCGTCCCTTTGCTCCCTCGACAAGCTATTCGACATCTTGACAAATTTTGGATCCTCTTTTGTGCCAATATTACACTCATCTACATCGACATCATCATTTGAAACTTTACCCTTCACTGCCACATCATTTCTGTCAAATAGTCTTTCCAAAGGAACTAGTCCCTTTGGGATGTGATTTATAAGCAACTAAACAATACGATGATCAACAATTTTGTTCAGAAAAACATCAGCCTGAGGATGCATTTTAGCATCCGGATCTTGATCAATGTGTAATGCAGAAAACTCATCAACAGTTTCTAGAAATCTTTTGACTTCAATATCATCCTCAAACACCTTCCAATGCTTGACATTGTCAGGTATATAAGGCCTATATTTTACTTCTATATCATACCTAAGTTTGGGTGGCAGAGGAACTCTGAAATTGCTCGTTGAAACAACCAAAGAATCTTCCACTTTGTTTTCCTCCCTTGGAATGAATGAAATGTTGAAAGCTAGGAAAAAACTGTCAATCAGGTCCCACACCTCATTTCTATAAGTTCTTAGTCTAGGATGCTAAGATTGATAAAGATTTATAATCTTATTAAAAAACAATTATGCATCCACAAACACATATATTTCCTTGATCCCCATGTATTTTGTAGCCCTTAAGCCCAAAACAAGAGCTTCATACTCTACCACATTATTTGTAGTTTCAAATTATAACTTGTAGGAAAGAGATATAGTTTCTTGAGTAGGGGAAAAAAATACTACTCCAGCACCAGCACCTTCTTTAGAAGAGGTTCCATCAAAAAAAAATTCCAAATAGAGGTAATTGGAGGAGAATCTCTACAGAGAGTAATGGACTTTCTGATCTCAAGAGGACGTTCAGGGGCATCAATGAGATGCAATAAGTTGGATCCCAAATTAGTATCAAGGGAAAATATAGGATGATTGGTGGGGTCTGCTTCATCATTGATAATGTAGGCCAACTGACCTTCTATGTACAGCCTTCTATGCTCCCCTCCGAATACTGGAATGGTAGCATATGTGAGGTCCATATGCAATGTTCCCCCAAGTATTTTTATCCAAGACCTTGACAAGAGCATGTCAAACTTGGGAGTAACATCAGCCACCACGATATTCATGACCACACTTTTCATGGGCATTTGAAACAAGGTCATGAACAGATCTTTGATGATCCCAAGACATTGCATCCTCATCGAATAAAAAGAATATAAATCATGATAAGTCTTTGTAATTTCTAATCCAATCTCTTCCATGAAAATTTTGGGCATGAAATTATGAGATTCCCCTGAGTCCATCAGACAATTATGCATCACCTTGTCATGTATGTTCAGTGATGTATAGAAAGGGGGGGGGGGGACGAATCATCTCTATCTTCTACAATAGGACCTAAGATGACTACTATCTTTTTGTCTTGGAGGTTTACTGATTCTGTGGAATGACAGGGTGGCTCAGACTGCAACAGCTTAGAGAGGGATTTTTTGAAATCTTTGTGCTTGACTAGCTCTGAAAGGGGCACAGGAATCCTGAATTTTGTCCTCAGAGCTAAAGGAGGAAGGGGGCTTCAAAATTTCTCTCACCTCTGGTACATGACCTTTGGCTATTGGTGAGGGGTTTTGATATTTCTTTTCTTTGCTTATGTTTGTTGCAGCTTTAGAAAGCTTCTCTACTCTAGAAGGTTGATTAGGGATGTCAGACTTCCCTTATTTCTTCTTATACTGGAGGTTGTATTTGTTGGGACCACTATTTTCCTTCTCCCCCTTACTCAAATCATTTATTTGGTTGTCTATGAGGGACTCCTTGTATGCAGATTGAGTCAAATGGGGAAATGGGGAGGTGTCTCCGAGACAATGGATTTCATAATCAAGCTCTTCTTCCTTCCCTTCTTCATCAGCAACGAGGTTATTTTAAAGAGGATTCTAGATTTTCTGATCCTCCCTATCTCTATTTCTGGGTTCTCTCGGAAGTATTTGAGGAGTGTTATTTGGTCTTCTGAAGTTTCCTTTATTTTCAACATTTTGGGAAGCTCTATAATCTTGCTTCCCTTCGAATTTCATCTTCTCCATATCTGCAGACAAGGACTTCACCAACTTGGTCAATTCAACCACTTGAGGGTGGGATGCAGAAGAACCAGAACTTGAAGCCTCAAATCTCCCTCTTCCCCTGTCTCTGTCATCTTTATTTTTGAGTCTGTCAACTGCCAACACATTCGATTCCACTTCTAGGGATGCATCTTGGATATGATCCAGGGAAGTATCTCTTCTCTCTCTGAGAAGGAGGCAAAAATCAGGGTCAAAATCACTAACATAAGTGATTTTGGCAGAGGCTTCAGTAGGATTTATCTCAGCAGGGATTTTACTGTACATTTTGTTGAATCTTTTGGAGAAGTCAAATACAGATTCTCCCTCTTTTCTCTTTAGGGACCCGAAATCTGTGATATAATACATAAAGTATTTTTTATCCCCCCAATGTCTCAAGAAGACATCGTCTAGAGCCTCAATCCCAAAAATAGATCCAGGTGTCAATCCCCTAAACCATTTTCTAACCTCACCATCAAGGCTCTGGACAAAGACTCTCATCTAGACATCTTCATTTTCAATATTCAGATTGTCTGCATAACTGTAGAAGGCAGCAAGGTGCTCTTCAGCATTTATGTCTTCCTCTCTAGTGAATTTGGGCATATACATTAATTAATCTCCAGCAGGGAGAGCATTCATGGGTTGAGGTAAGAATAGAGGGGCATATCTAGCAGCCACTATGGCATCCATTATGTTTCTAGGAGGATTGACACCTGCCATAAGGATAATAGGTGGAGGAGAACTAGGAGGGGAAGGGGTTCGAACATGGGAGACTGAAACTGAGCTTTCAGGAGGGAAGGGAAACAACAGAGGATTTGGATAAAAGGCTATAGGGCTTGAGGGAAAAGAGGTTTCCCTTCCTGTCAAATCAACAACTCTAACAGGAGGAGGGGTGATAAAACCCAGGGTGGGAAAATCTTCCGAGGTCCTAGGTCTAGACCAAGGTACAACTTCGGGGGAGATAGGAGTGACAAAGCTTGATACCTCCAATCCAAAACCAGAAGGAGAAAAATCAACAGGAACACTCCTGAATTTTAAACTTCGGGAAACTCCAATAGAAGGTATAATAGGAAAATGAGAAGAAAATATCGGAGTTTCTATAGGAGGATAGTGAAAATCATCAGAAATACCTTGTTCAGCAGTAGAAGTACCTTCTCAGAGGGCCTTTCCCTTTCTGACAATTTTCTTTGGGTCAGCTTTAGGTGTTGCTAAAGGCAGTTGTGGAGTAGACATCATGTGTCTACCTCTAGAAGCCATAGCTAAAATGGTGGAGTCGCAAGTGGATTCCCCAGCGGAGTCGCCACAGTGGAGTTTCCAGGTGCACAGTTGCAATCTTTGATGTACTAAGTTCTGATGCACCTTCAAAACCAATAAGCTTTGTCATTCAATCCCAAGGAAAATCTTCAATTCATCCCCGACAACGGCGCCAGAGATGTTAGCACCAGAAGTCACCTTTGTATTGCGCCAGAGATAAGCCCAGTACCCATCTGTTTTATATCACAATGAATAAATTTAAGGGGGGTCTAATGGACGCAGACTTAGGATAATATCGCTTTAACTCATAAAACTGGGTTGGTATGCATAAGAAGATGAGGTATTGATCTAACTTCAGTCAGTAAGTTGTAGTAAAGGTGAGTAGGGGGAAGAACTTGAGGAGAGTGAAGAGGTCTACTATGGACATCCAGTCTTCTAGCAACCTAAGGAGGAAAAACTTAGAAGAAAAGATCCTCTTGGTTCAGATTTTCAGGGAACTTTATCACTGAACTAAAATAAAACATACATCACAATTCAATAACAATAACCTGACTGGATCATCCATGCCCGATTCCTTCAGTGTTGGGGGAAAAGACAACACAAGAAACTGGTTAAGACTGGTTGTGATGTCACTATGATGAAACCTACATCACAAAAACATAACTACCCTCGACTGGATCATCCATTCCCAAGTGTTCTAACATAGTTGTTACAAAGATACGAAAGGAAATTGACTTACATTAAAAAATAAGTCTCAAATACAGATACATAACCAAAAGAACCAGAGCTTCATTAAAACTTTACAAATCGGGAGCTTAGCTCAACCATCGACCTTTACAAAATATCAAAACTGAGTATTTATGCTTATAACAGCTTGCCGCCTCCAGGAGTGTGACTTGGCCACTACAATCAAATCTTTGCATCTGCATCTTCTTTTGTCAGACACGAGTTCAGATTAGTATGGGCTTTGTAGGAAAATATGCTGACAGGGGAACTTTGGGTTGACAGTCTTCTTCCATGGCCAGTTCTTCCATGCTTTCTATTTATGTGGTGAAACGAGGTTTCAACTAGCTTCCCGGTTTCCATTAACTACTTTCATCGGGATTAGGACGAGGCCTGACACCTAAAAATGTTCTAGGTGGTGCCCATGACTCCTTCCAATTGATCTCAGTGCCTTGAAACCACGAAGATATTCTGCTGAGACCGAGACGGGCACTTTCGACCCTTGGCACAGCTCCTCTCCTTCAGTCCACGTGACTGCGAGCCATGACCTCATGCTTATCCCACATGAATTTTTTGGATTTCTCATTTCAGGAGCTTTCACTCCCCTTGATTTCAAATATCTCGATGCTCGTTCCCGCGAAATGACCCTACTCAGATCAACGGTTGGCTCTACTTTGAATCYGACGACCATGGTCATCTCCTTGAATGGTCTCGACTTCCTGCCACTCAAAAATCTCTTACCTTTCCTTTTTGGTCCCACTTTCCATATGACCCTGGGCTGTGATCGTGGGCCTAATTCCCAGGCATTTCGATATTTCATGTTTCGCGAGTTCGCACCATGTTCCCTATTGAAATCTCTAAGTCGCTAAATCGTGATCACTCGGATCAGGTGACATGCATCCCCTTTGCATCAGACGAACCAGATGAATATCGGAATTTTGGGACTTCGAACTTTCCCGAAATGACTTTTTCCGCGTTTCGGATCCTACGCCACGCGTCCTTTTGAAATGGACGGCCCAGATCATTTCATGATTTGGTGTTTCATGAGTCCTCACAACTTTTCCCTTTGACTACTCCATTTTGCGAGTCAGAGAAATGTTGATCATGTCCCACGTGTCCTTCCCAGTGCCAACGACCAAGATTGAACTCGCGATTTTGGAACTTTGTCTGACGTTAAGCTTCATGTAGCTCTATGATCCCAATCGCATGTTGGTCATCGATTTGATATACCTGATGGATCTCCACCATTGAAATATGATCTTGCTCGCTCACTTGATTTGAGTCCACATCAGACCGCTCTAAGTGTTGTGCTTGTGCTTACGGCTGCGGTTTCTGTGAACAATTACTTGAATAACTGGCTGAGGGCTTAGGAAAACAAAGGCTCGGTGACAAAGGTAAAGAGAGAAGTGATCATCTTTATGGAAAATAGAAAGTCTTAGGACCGACACTTCTCAGGCAATCCGACAAGGAAAAGAGGTCGATCAAACGGATAAAGGAAAACAAAAGAAAAACTACAAGCCGAGAGGAAAAACTTACGATCGGGTCTACAAAAGGAGGAGAGACAGACAAAATAACAAACTTAGGTAGAAACCATAAACTCACAAAACTCTAACAAACCTATGTGATAACAATTCCTCTAACCAATCCTTTGTAATCTGCTCCATATATTCATATGTATGACTGCAATTCTTCGTGGTCTCATCTCTTCACACGGTGATGTAAATGAAGTGGGGATCAGCACAAAACTTCTCTACTGGTCGGTACTGATGCGGGGTGCATGGTGTCATACACATGAATGATTCGATGGCGACCTTCAACTACTRGTAATATCCATGAAACACAACATTGGACTGCCACTACTTCGTCATGTCCTTGGTATACCACAGGGTGGAAAACTGAGCGACCAATGGCTCTGAAGGCTCGATCTCTAGGAAAGTGGMTCTTTCAAGGATTTTCCAAGTGACAAATGCGATCAAAATGATCAACCAACTGTAATGGAATTCATATCCCAATTCCTAGGCTTYGCGGCAATCCTTTTCTAATTCATTGACGAGGTAGTTCACCTAGTTCATCTGCATGCCCTCCACACACATTCCTGCGAGGTCTACAACGAACCCGRTGACCTATGTGGGGTGKTTCTTCCTCACTATCTTACCAGCTAAGAGTTGGAAAGTAAGGTGCAYTGTGCCATCCTATATAGAGGCTACCTTGTAACCTCACTTTCCTTTTTATACCTCTCCATAAGATTCTTTKATGTGTTGTGATAAAAAATGGTTTKAGGCCTTCCCTGGATAAAAMTATTGTGGGTCAGGATCCTTCACACTTAAACCTGTGATCCAGAGGATCARTGTTAGATCCATAGTAATCCTTCTTTCAATCCATATATATCTKCCATGATAACAYGACAAAAGGAGTTTAACGCAATCGTTAACCTCTTGGTGGTGACCAAAATGAGGGATCTTCATCACGTTCAACATGGTTGACTGTGCCAACCCCTTAATCCATGGTTACGAKACGAGGCGAGGTTTCTTTCCGRTTTTCTTCATTAAATAGCGGTGAGGAGCCAACATGGCGTAGTTCTTCTGGTCTCCTAGGTTGAATTCCTTGTGCTTCAACAGTGGGATTTGTCCTAACTGACTCCTGACTATGTGAATTCCTTTCAGAATGTATGCAGTGAACACAGAGTACTCAAAATCCCAAGGGATACTGTCACGGTTAACAGCGCTAGCTAGAGGTGGAATATATTCAGGTAGGATTGATGGGATCTGCTTCGTGTTATCCAGATCACCGCTATTCTTACTTTGTTGTTCAGTTTTGGGGTTTATGCGGGTGGAATGACATCCAATCGAAGGGGAAGCCTGCAGTCTTCTAGTCGATGATGCCTGGATACCTTTAGATATCGGTTTATCGGCCATTATCTTCTTAATAACTTCCTTGACAGACTTCTCCAACTCGCTAGGTTTTCTCGACATTCTATCTTTTAACAGCTAGGTGGGGTAGACAAATGGATAGGTAGGGTAGACAAATGGACAGGTGAGGTCTAGTTTCAGATAGAACAACTCGACACTTGGAAAATTATCTACTTAGATCAGTCAATCACAGGTAGAAAAAAGTGGTCCTAGCGAAATGACCGACGAGTTAAATAAGCGGGGTATCATGACAGATCTTCCAACGGCCAGGAAATGCTTCCATCAATGTAAATCTACCCGTTATGGTGTAGTATCAACCTACAAAAGCGGTCCATAAGCCCATAATTACATTTTATAACCATTCTAGAGCGTCATTCTAACGGTCGAGGCACCTCCAACGGTCATATAACTTCACCAGGGCAAAGTCCAAATCTGCGCAGACCTGTTGTTCCAAAGAGGTTCAAATCCGACAAACCTGCCTCCTACGATGTTCCAGTCTATGAAGTCTTCCATCTAGTTTATGCAACTTCTTGTATCTTTTCCAACTTAGCCTTCTTTTTATTGATCTCCCTTTCCTTCTTCCCTGTTATCTGAGTCTCCTTAACTGTTTCTGGAATCATCTTTCCATTTTTATTCTTATCTTCCCTTAGCATAGTGGCTTCGCATGGTTGAGGTACCCTCAAATATTCTGAAGTTAATATCCCTTTTCTTAACATTTCCTAAGTGGGAATACTTATGTCTTGGCTAGATAGGTTCTTCAAGCCTTCTTGCATTCTTTCAACCTTGATAGCTAACTCTCTTTCTTTATGTCCCTCCTGTGTTGTTACTTTGCTCTGTTGCTTTGACTTGTCCTCTCGTTCTTCTATTAGTCGGTCTATTTTCCTAGCTATGAAATCCATTAATTCTTGTTTTTTCTTTTCTGTAGCTTCTTCCTCTACTTTCCTTCTGATCTAATTCTTCTCAATCCAAGTCTTACCTAACAATAGTGGGAAAAGGGCACTTTCCCCAACAAACCTAATGACTTCAAATCCTTCTTCGGTCGATGTTCCATGAGAAATAATAGGTACAGTAGTTATTCTTCCACATAAAGTTATCAGCTTACCTTTAAACAAGCCTATCCTTCCCAAATAAGGTACCACAGTAGGCTTTCCAAAATATTCTGAAGTTTCTTCTGTCATAATATTCACTTTTGTTTCTTCATCCAAGACACAGTCTATGTCGAAGTCTTTTATTCTTGCACTTATGCGATGTTTTTCTTTCAGGATTTATGGTAAACTGACATCTTTATGAACATCCATCATTTCTTTCAACTGTAATATCATAGTCTGAACTTCCTCTGACCCTTTCTCTTTAGGAATTTCTAACATGCCCTTGCTCTCTTGACTTTATTCATAGTTTTCTTGTCTTATGTTCATCCCTTCAACTTTAGCAATAATCCTTGGACAATCCTCAACCTCATGACCAACAAACTTACAACAAAGACAAATAGGGCCTACCCTAGGGAATTCCTTAGCAAGATGTCCTGCCCTTCTGCAATTATAACACAAAGTCAATCCTCTTTTTCTTTTAAAGGTTCCCCAACCTTTTGTGTACTACACACTTCCCCTAGGATCGTAGTGTTGGACCTACATTATGCAAAAAACAATTATAGGTTCTTGCATCCACTTATTAGTCCAAAAACTCTCTCTATGCATAGGAATAACATATCTTTCTTTCATTTCTATTCAATTTAATCAAATCAACTCTTTCTTTCAACTGCGTCGTAGCCTTCAAACTAGGAAAGAATCTATTAAACATACTTAAATTCAGGCTTTCAAAACAAAACATTTCACTTATCTTTCTCTTACCAAAGCACAAAGCTTACTTCTTTTRGGATATTACCCCTTTTCTTCAGATCTTCTTACTTTCTTAGCACAAATCTTCGCAAGTCAAGTAGAGTATTGTTCACTTCAGCAGTAGACCTACGCATAGAKCTTATCTTTTTCTTTACTTCAGTTCCCAGCAATCACAGTTTCAGGTCCCGACAACAGAACCATTTGTTGGCACAGTGGYAGACCCAGGGTTCAATGCTTAATAGCGCACCAACAAAACCCCTACTACCGATCTTTTTGGAAACACCTACAAAGCAAGTGAAGTCTCACCCAAGGTAGAAGCAGGGGGAGTTACAGGACGTAAGTGTCTGTAACTAGGCTGGGACACAGATATGTGATAAAATAACTTCGTAGAATATTTTATTAACACTTAGAAGGTGACATGCACTAGTTTTTTAACATCGCAGAGCATAATCAAAGATAGATCGGCATAGTAGAAATGAGTAATTATATACCCTGAGCACTTAGAACTTATCATTACAAGTTAAATATAGCATTCATTTACCCTTAACAAAAGTAAAGCACATAAGCAACAAAATATATATCTATTATACATCATAATCAAAGCACTAAGAATATTCATAACAGAAATAACACATCACAAATCAAACCATGAGACACCAGATATACGTGGTTCATCCCAGGGTGGGGCTATGTCCACAAACTACTTCACCTCTTTATTATTCACCAAGATCTTACATTCAGTCACTCCTGTGCACTAAGCCACAGAGTCGAGCTCTACACCAGACAGGAGATCTACGCATCAAGCACTAGATCCTCCTTCCCAAACTAGGTCAAATGCAGAGAGCCAAACCCTCTATCACAACATTTTCACCTTCTACAAAATCATAGTCAAGAACAAAGCCTCAATGCACATACATTCCTTTTCACAAAGCAAATCCGTACACATGGAACTACATTCACTTTTCCTTGGTACTTATACAATACATTCTTCTTTATTTATACACTACAAGCCCTTACAATAAGGCCTAAACATGGGAAAACCCCATGGGAAGACATACCATAAACCCATTGAAAAACCCTAGAGGACCCTTTATTGGGTCCACATAACCCTCAAAAATGGGTGAGATTTGCGACCTCAGCTCCGCCTGGGCGCTCCTTCTTCGACCAATGTGTCAAAGTCCAAAAGTGGGCCAAATCTGACCAAAGTTTCCTCAATACTTGGTCGAGGGCCAATAAGGACCAAAGGTGCAACAGATGGACATATTAACAAATACAAAGCCAGGATTGTTCCCAAATTCTTTCATCAAGTGCATGGTATTGACTATGATGAGACCTTCGCTCTAGTAGTGAAGATGGATTCCATATGATTGGCACTTTCCATTGTGGCAGCCAAGGGATGGGAATTCCAACAGATGGATGTGAAGAATGTGTTTTTTCATGGTGATCTCTCTGAGGAGAGATATATGGAGTAGCCTCAGGAATTTATACAAGACTCATCTTTGGTATATCGACTGAAGAAGTCCCTTTATCACCTCAAGTAGGCTCCGAGGGCATGGTATTCCAAGATGGAATCCTACCTGTTGTCACAGAACTTTGTATGATGTAAATCAGACCCGAATGTCTACATGCTCAGGACGGTTCATTCACTTCTACTCTTAGTTTTGTATGTTTATGATTTTTTTATCACTTATTGCTCGACTTCAGTGATTGTTGCAATCAAGAGGATTCTACATGACAGGTGTTATCACCCTGTAATTTGTTAGGCTGAGGAGGAAATTGGTAGGGGTAACCACAAAACTGCTTCGAGTCTAGGATCTAGCCCTCCAAGACTCAAAGAGGGATCTCTCTGTAATATTTAACTTTGTTTGTATTAGATATTAGGCTATCTATGAGGATAGAAATGTGTTTTTGGAGTTTTCTAGTTGAGACAACAAAAGAGGACCATTGGGCCAAATGGATTCAAAAGGTCACAGATGATTAAATGAATGAATAACAGAGACATATGTAACCATGAAAGACAGTCACATCAGTGGATCCTTATAATTTGTGAGATGGAAAGAGAAAAAAATTAGGGGTCATTTCAAATCTAGAGCAAAGCTTATCTGAATTCTACATTCAAACGTGGAAGAAAACATAAATATTGTTTCGAGCCAGTACAGGGTGTTAAGAACAAATCCTGCACATCATCTTCTCATAGACAATACAGAAATAAAAAGTATGTGAAACAGGAGAGAAAAAAGTTACATCAAGAAATCACTTCACCACATTATCATGACATGAGAATCTGGAGACAATCACGTCTTTGTATTCATCCAACAAAAATCACCTATAGTCTGTTGAACATTTTTACAGTGGATGAGGACATTTCCATGCCATCCTTCCCTCCCAGTCTAACCCATCAACATTTACATTACAAAAATTTATAGAAAATATTTTCCCTAGGCTCAGGAGTTTGAATTCGACCACCTCGGCCAAAAATAGAAATAAAATCGCTGAAAATCCTGAATTGTCTGCCATGAAAGATGGGTCGAACTGCTGCAAAAAAGGGGTCAAATCAGAAATTTGTTTCTCTTCAACGGAGACACCTGTGAAAAATATGAAGGAGGTTATTGTATATTATTTTTTCTGGAGAAAAATACTCATTCGGTTTCTCCAATTTCGTCTCCAGCTCGCCAAAACAAATCCCACAAAATCAGGACTGAAACAGAAAAAACTGAAAATATGACAAATGAGGTTGAAAGATAGATTCAATTATACAAAATGGTGGTTCATTTGAAAAATATGAAAGAGGTTTTTGTTCTTCATCCCATTATGAACAAAAACCTCTCTCTATTTTTTAAAATTCATTTCCATTTGCTCGAAATTCGCTTTGGAAGACAACTGGTTAAACTGGCAAAAACGGGCGATTTTGAGTTTTTGGGAGGGTGGTTTTAGAGAGGTAAGCAGTTTGGTCGGACCCCCCCTGAGGTGGTAAGCGGTATTGGTAGGGGGGGTCTGATTTAACCAGGAGGTGACACCTAACCCTCCCAATACCACCAAATCAGA
>SNQJ01S0202472.1:11157-21224 GCA_010110895.2 Picea sitchensis | reverse complement strand
TGGATGGCGGAAATATGACAGAGCACTTGATCGCTCTGATATCTTGTTAAAGGGAGGCAGGGACACATCACTCTCCCCCATGAAGAGACCTTTCTGGTAACTGAACCCCTGTGGCAAAGACAAGAAGTCATGATGCGACCAAACACAGTTGGTTTCCATTTCTGGAAAGAGGTCATATGAAAGGTCATTGAACAGAAGATGACCAATTTCCTAGATTCTAGGGATAGTAGCTAGGGAGCAGGGAAACCCAAGCAACGCCCTTGCCTATATATTTTATCTTTTCAATGTAATCCAAGTTGGTTGGAAAACTAATGTAGACAATGTCTATTGAATGTAGTTTGAGTTCGATCAAAATTTAATGCAAAAGTCCTGAAGCTTTGATGAAAATATTCTAATTGTAGAAGTTGGATGTATTGTTCCCTTTATTTGTGTATGTACTTCTTGTATTCTTTATTCATATCTATTTATGTCTAAATAGGAATGTATTTTGAACCTGGGATTCACTGCGCAGTGCCCTGGGATTTGCGTCATTTAGACAAACTGTCTTTCCTCTAAGTTAACTCCGAATTCATCCTCAACGGTGCTCTGAGTTGCTTTATGTGTTTTTCCTCCTTGCCACACACAACAATTTTAACTAAAAATTGTTGCTCGCTTAGCCTTTATCCTCTCAAGATCAGTCACCGAGTCATTTATTTCCATCGTTTCCTTGAAATGACTCCATAGCCCGAGGTCTTACTCTCTTGTGCCAATATAACGAAAACTTATTATTCGAAGGTGTTAAATCTAGCCGATAGCTCAAAGCCATATCTTGTACCGAGACAAAGTCTCTCGAGAGAGCCCTCTCCAGGCCTGAAAGGATAGTTTCGTATCTCAAAGTTGGTTTGTAGGTTGCCTCTATCATTCATTTCCCAGCCGAACGAATTTTACAGAGAGCTAACATGTTGGATCACCAACGAGATCCCCTACTTCCTGAAGAGTTGTCTGTACCCACTTGGGCCTTTGCTGTGGATTTGCAACCACACATGGAAGCTCTAACTCTGCATCTGACTATACTAACTCCGAATCTGAATCAGCTAAGTCCTATGAATTAAAAATATCATCTAAAGAAGAGTCAACATGTGCATTCTCATCATCTCGGACAGGTGAAAGAATGAAGGTGTTTGCATGTAGTTGATGAGGTACATGCGAGACACTTTCCTCGAATTGGACACTATTCTCAATGATGAGCCAATCTGAGGAAAGATAAATAAGCCTATAACCCTTCACACCGTCAGGGTATCCAACAAAAATACACTTAGTACTTTGTGGATCAAGTGCCTTCCTCTTTTCATAGGGAATCTGGGCCCATGCACGTGAACCGAAAATGCGAAAGTGGGTCACTTTCGGTTTGAGATCGTTCCAAGCCTCCTAGGGGGTATTATCCATGACAGATCTATGGGGAGATATGTTTTGAATGTATGTTGCACAATTAAATTCTTCAGCCCATAGTCTCCGTGGTAGTGACTTTGCATGCAACATGAAAGATGCCATCTCCTTTAGAGATCTATTTTTCTGCTCAACAACTCCATTTTGATGCGGAGTATAAGGAACTGTGTGCTACAATTGAATCCTTGCCTCATGGAAAGTATCATGGATCTCATGATTGACATAATCTCCCCTATTATCAGTTTGGAGGACTTTGATATTCTTTCCAAACTGTGTCTCAACCAGGGCTTTGAAATCTTTGAGGTGTTGAAAGGCCTCAGATTTTTTCCTGAGAAATCATATCCATGTAAAACATGAGAAATCATAAAAAAAAATGAGAACAAACCTTGCTTTGTTGATGGATGGATGTGGAAAAGAATCCATAAGGTCATTGTGGACTAGATCTAAAGGTGTAGAAGCTCTCTGAGAATTTCCTTTGTCGAATTTCTCTTGAGGGTGTTTTCCGAGAACACATCCCTCACATACTCCCTTGGAGAAATGGATGTTTGGTAGACCATCAACCGATATTTGATTTCTAATATGTTGCATGTATATGAAATTCAAATGTCCAAACCTTTCGTGCCATATCCTACTACTTTCAATAGCATGTGTAAGTAGTAAAGAAGAATCAAGTTCAATGAATTTAGAAAAAGTATACAATATAGACTGATGATTTACGTCACTGGTTGAAACCTTGGAGTTGGTTTTCATGTCATAGATGCCCACGGAATTTGGTGTGAATATGAATTTCTTACCGATGCCGGAATTCCTCCTCTGAAACATGAAGAGAATATTGACAGAAATTTTGGGAACGTTCAACACATTCTCGAAGCTTCCGTTGGTGAGTTCAATCCTTCCTTTGCCGATGACTTGGACATAAGAGTTTCCCCCCATTGGAATAAGATGAAATTTGCATGCATCCAATGAAGAATATACTAATTTTGAGGCAACCATGTGATGTGATGCTCCTGAATCTACGATCCAAGCATCAAGAGAGGAGTTGATGGCAATCAAGGCATGGTTAGAATTGCCTTGCTTTGGATTCAGATCTATTGGCTTCTTCTTATTGGCACCCTCGGGGATGTGATCTCCAAGGTTGTTTTTCTGAAGTATTTGAGACATTAGATCTATTTTTGTTTTCATGCATGCGTATTCTGGATGGAATCCTTTGTGACAGTATGTTCATTTATCCCCTTTTGTTCCCTTTTACCCTTTGGATCCGGAGGCATCGGTGAAGGGTTTTGTGTACCCTTCCTTCTTCGGATGTGCATGAGCTTTCCTTTCTTATTTATCTTTATATTTCTGATATTTATGGCTACCATATTGCATAGTGAGTGCATGTACCTTTGGGCCTTTGATTTTTCCCATGTTGAAGAGCTTGGTTTTCTCTTGTGTCAGGGATTCGATAAAGTTTTCAAGGGAAGGCATCTTCTAGGTAGCTCCAGAGGCGAATATGAAAGAATGGAATGTGGATACAAATACAAAGAATTCAGGACCAATTTTGGAGAGAATGGTGAGAACCATTTGTTTCTCCTCAGATTTTTCAACCCTGCAAGCTTTGAGTTGCGACAACAAATCCTTGAATTTTGTAAAGAAATATTGGGTATTGTCAAATCTTTTTTGATCCAATGTGAGAAGTTCCACCTCCAACATGTGTCCCCTCATCTCATCTTGTTTTCCAAATATCCCTTCCAAGGTGGTCCAGGATTCATTGGGAGTCTTACAAGAAGATATGTGAAAAAGGAGATCGGGAGAAATAAGACTACAAATCATTCCGAGTGCTTCATCCATCCGATTTAAGTACTTAGATTTTTATATGGACGATGTCAATTTTGTATCTATATTCAAGGTTAATCTGTAAAATCCTTTGGTTCCGAGATGAATCATTATTCTCTCCTTCCATGCAAAGTAGTTATAAGGTGTAAGAATGAATTCTTTTTGGAAATCCATCTTTCTGCTGTCTTTAATATTTTGAACCTACAAAATATTTTGGTGTAGATTTTTCTTAGTAGTCTGTCATTTGAAATCCATCTTTTCTCACTGCCTTAATATTTTGAACCTACAAAATATTTTGGTGTAGATTTTCTTAGTCCTGTCACTTTGATGTAAATGTGTTGAAACTACAAAATATATCTAGCTACAAAATACTACACACACTTGCAGAAAGAAATTGAGAAAGTAGTGTTGAGAGAATATAAGAACACATTAACCGCTATGAATAATGAATAATTTAGACATGATATACCCTGTATAACTCAACCAATGGCATTGAGGAGAACCAATGCATCATAGTAGTGGTATAGAGTGTTTTAGACACACAACAACAAGCAGTGGGAGTGAAATTGCACCTAGTCTAGTCTCTCAATAAGTTACGAGAGTGGTCTCCCACCCAGTTGAGTTAATTAGTCAACTAGTATTTAGTTAACTAAATGAATAGAGAGTATTGAGGAGTAGATAAGGGAATCAAGGGTAATGTGCCAGCATGGTGATGATACCAAGGCATCATCACATGGTGATGATCCCAATGCTGTATGGTGACAAAAACAATGCAACAAATAAACTCAACTCAACGAAGTGAAACTTAAGTGTCATCCTAAAGAGAATATTCTCCTAAAATATAGGAGACTGGATAATGACTAATTATGACTAATAAAAAGGAAAACCTTAGGAAAAGAAATCAACGCAGGCGTTGAAGTAACCAACATGCCAAACATCAAATCCATGTTCCTCTAAAAAGGTTTTCATCATTTTATTAAAAAAGGCATAGTTCATTCCATCAAACCTTGGTGCTCCAACCTTATCATATTCCATGATCTCCTCCTAGTGGTTAAATTATTTCAGTTGACATTCTCCCATACCTGTAATTGTTGGAATACTCATAAGGAATCAATATGAGCACTTTATATCAATTTTTAACCACAACATGTAATCATTAATATCATGAGTGGTATATCATCAATATATCATGAGAAATATAAACCAATAGAGCATAATAATAGACATCACATAAACATAATACACCATAATTTACTTGAAACCCAAGTGGGATAAAACCACATAATTTTTCCTCACATATCAAAATAATACATTCATTGGAAGAACCAACTTCAAAATAATACATTCATTATTCTCCTTCCATGCAAAGTAGTTATAGTAAGAATGAATTCTTTGTGGAATTCCATCTTTCTCTACCGGGCTCTTCAATATTTTGAACCTACAAAATATTTCCTTGGTGTAGATTTTCTTAGTAGTTTGTCTAATTCTTGTCGACTCTGATACCATGTAAATGTGTTGAAACTACACAAAATATATCTAGCTATAAAATACTACACACATTTGCAGAGAGAAATTGAGAAAGAAGAAGAAGGAGAGAAAGAATATAAGAATTCACATTAATCGTTATGAATAATGAATAATTTAGACATGATATACCTTGTATAACTCAACCAATGCACATTGGAGGAGAACCAATGCATCATAGTGGTGGTATAGAGTGTTTCAGACACACACCAATAGTTACAGGAGTAAACTTCCACCTAGTTTAGTCTCTCAATAAGTTACAGAAGTGAACTTCCACCTAGCTGAGTTAACTAGTCAACTAGTCTTCAGTTAACTCACTGAACAGAGAGTACTGAGAAGTAGATAAAGGAATCAAGGTAATGTGCCAGTATGGTGATGATCCCAAGGCGAGTGTACATTATCATGGTGATGATCCCAATGTTTCATGGTGACAAAAACAATGCAGCATCTAAACTCAACTGAACTAGTCAAACTGAAGTGTCAACTGAAAGAGAATATTCTCCCCTAAAATATAGGAGATGGGATAATGAATAATTATGACTAATAAAAAAGGAAAAACCTTAGGAAAAAGAAATCACAGGTGTATGTTGAAGTAAATCCAACATGCCAAACGTCAAATCCATGTTCTTGTAAAAAGGTTTTCATCATTTTATTAAAAAAGGCATAGTTATGTCCATCAAACCTTGGTGCTCCAATCTTAGCGTATTCCATGATCTCCTTCTAGTGGTTAAACTATTTCTTGAAGGACATTCTTTGATACCAATTGTTGGAATACTAAGAAGGGGGGTGAATCAATATGAGCACTTTTATATCACTTTTAACCACAACATGTAATCATTAATATCATGAGTGGTATATCATCAATATATCATGAGAAATATAAATCAATAGAGCATAATAGACATCCACATAAACATAATACACCATAATTTACGTGGAAACCCAAGTGGGATAAAACCACATAATTATTTTCTGATATATCAAAATAATACATTCATTGGAAGCACCAAATTCCCAATTATAAGGCTACGACCCCCTATTTACAGGCTCCAACTTGAAGGAAAATACAACTCCCTGAATTCTCGGGCTCCAACCAGAAGGAGGATACAACCCACTTATTCTTAGGCTCCAACTCCTTGTGTTCTCCAACACTAATCGAAAGGAGGATACAACCTCCTCTACTTTCCCCATCTTTCCACATTGAAATATAAGTGTATACCAAACTGTCACTACCACAATTACTTCCACTGTGACTGCCACTGTACCATCTACCTGTAACTGTCATTGTACCATCAACCTGCAACTGTCACTATACCATTAACCTTTAACCTGTACTATACCTTGCATCAACTATGTACCAGCAAATCATCTACCATAAGATATGCCAAATGTAGATACCATGACATCAATGATTAATAGCTAATCATGTACCATGTATCTATACCATATCATCAATGATAAATAAGAATGTGCCTCAAGCCAATATCACAAATGTGCATCTCTAACAAATAAACATAACATCCATATACCAAATACCAAGAATATGTCTCAAGCATATATCACCTCAACCATAACATCCCTATGCGCAAGAGTCCTCCAAGATATGCCTTAAGCATATACCATACCATACATGAATCAAGCCTCAAACAAACACATATAAAACATACCTTTACTCATGAAACCTGTAGCATACCATCTCAGACTGTATCTAAAACCTATTGTACCTTCAAACCTTACTACATCCTAAACCTAGTTGTCCTCCTCAGATCTGTCTTGTCCTGTCGGGACCAAGACCTGTTGTCTAGCGGGGCCTCGCATGATGAGCCCTAGACAACCCATGGGTGTGCTATTCTACTACATATGTTTCTTCTGAAGATCTTTTCTTAAGATGAATATTTCCGCTTCTGTTATCGCTCTGTAAATTCCTAGACGTTGTTAGGAAAGAAGAAATCTATGAGAGGCAACTTTATCCTACCACTTCGAAACTAAAATCTATCCCTACCAGCTTCAGAGAGGGATCTCTCTGTATGATTTAAATATGTTTTGAACTTAAGATATTAGGCTAGTTATATAAAATAAGATTGACTAGTTTGTTGTTGTTTTTGTTGAGTTGGCTGAAAGGGCTTTACACATCCATTGGGCTATGGGGTCTGTGTTATAATGATGGAAATATATACCAGAAACAAAAGATTCTTTTCACAGGGCAGGATAATGCACTCGTTGGATTCTTTTAGCAGTAAAATGATGAAAAGCAAAAAAAGATGAGAATATCAATTAAAGTAAAGAAGCAGTTAAGAATTTCTTCACTGTAATATCAGAAGATAAACATTAAGATCTTTCAAAGTCTAAGACAGGGTATACAAAGATAAATCCTACAACATCCGTTACTTTTAAAATATTTAGATTAGAAAACAATATGACAACTGAGAAATAAAACATTCAACATAGAAACTGAAACATAACCAATGAATAACACGTGAGAATCCTGTGAAAACGTCTCTTTCTATTAATGGAAGATCTCTTGAAAAAGATTACAGTCTTGTAGCTTGCAGGGCGTAAAGATCAACCCTCAATAATTCAAAGCGTGAAGTATTTATAATCAAAAATTACATACGATCCTGTCATTAAAGATCAGGACGTGGCTAATCTAAATTTAGCTAACTAACTTAACAAGATACAAAAATTTAGGAAACTGCTTGATGACGTGTTGAACTTCATGCTGATTTCTTGGGGTGAACCTTTGGTGAGGCCTCTGCACAACCTCATCTAACTGGATAGATGACTAGGCTTGGACACCTCATCGACTACTCGATCAGATTGCAAAGCTCTTCCCATCGAAGGTGACTGGGAACACTGACTTTGAGCAACCTTCGATATACTTCATCCATCTCTGTGTACTTGGAAAAAGTTGGCTTGATGATGAATATGTACCAGATCTCATGTTGTATGCTGATGTCGAACTGTAAAGCATCTAGGAATGCCTTGCCCGTGATATTTCCTTGTATTCCTGAGAATTTTGAGCTATCCTTAGCCACAGTGGCTAGTTTCTTTTTGTAATCGGCAAGCGTCATTAACTTGTCATTTATAACTCTCATACTAGGAAGGCATTTCTCTTGCAGAGCTTCGATCTTGATGACAAATCTTTGTACTCCTACGTCCATGGTTTGGACCTTTTCCTCTAGTTGTAGCATCAATCCTCTCTTGGTTAGGACCCTCTTGATCTCGAGGATGGTCTCTATCCTATCTTCAATCTTCAACTCCTCTAGCTCCTCTTTGGTTTTGGAATTTAGAAATTTGATGATCTCAGTAACTTCTATGGGCATCTCTCCTAGTTCTGCTCTTATCTTCTCGATGGCCTACTGACTTCTTTGCACCAACTCATTTTGCTCGAACATGATTTGTATCATCGGCCATATTTCATTCATGGACTTGGTGATGTCCATCCAAACACTCTCTTTGACTTCAGCTAGTGTTTTCCCTGCCACTGTTTGCTTCTGAAGCTGTTGTAATTCCTGTTTGAGCTGGTTTGAGGTTTGTTTTTCCTTGGAGAAGATGGTTTGGTAAGAAGACTTGAGTTCCTAAAGGTTCTCAATCTCCTTTTTTAATCTGCTAATCTCTGTCTCTTGCAAATTCATTTCTTCCATGGATTTAGCTAGTTCAACAGTCTTCTCTAGGGTTGTCAGTGGAGTTACCGAGGGAATTTCTGCAACAGATGTTGTTCTCACTCCTGTGAGTGGAATTGCGCTCAGTGGAATGACCTCCATGGGCTTTGACTGCTCCTTCTCTTTTACTAGCTTTTCCAATTCCGCTTCCATTTCTTTCAATTGCACATTCTGCTCCATGATGAGCTTGAGCATCTCATCCTTCTCCCCTTCTATCTCCGCTATTTCCTTTGCTTGTGAATCTTCTCTTGGAGGCAATTTCAATTGTTTCCTCAGAGATTCTATATCGTCATTTTTCCTTTTGAGCATCTCCTCGACTGCTTTCACGTTCGAGGTATCATATGTGATCTTGAGGACCAGTTCCTCCAACGTATTAATTCTGTTATCCTTGGCAAAGGATGATATTTTTTCTAACTTCAGCTGCGTCTAGACATTATTCAGAGATACTTGTAACTTGGAGGCAACAGTGGAAGCATGTGCCAATGTGAAGAAAACCATTTCTCCAGTTTTCCTGTGTAAATCCATCTGATCAACTGGATGCACATCTTTAGTTTGAAATTCAAACGTTTCCCTTTTGTAATCGGTGATTACCTTCGGGTCTGGCACATGTGCTTGCAAAAACGCCATGTGCATTCTACCCTTCTTAGTGTCGAATGCAGACAACAATCAGTGTTGTGCAGTGGATGTTTTCTTCTAGAACTGAGCATATGTGCTGCTGGTTAGCGTCTAATTTTTCTTTTTGATCAGATCATACTTATAAAAAATACTCAATTTCGGTCCTATTTTGCTCGGTTGGCTGGCTAGTGGAGTATCTGTAGGCTTTTTGGGCAACACTGTAGTCGTGATTTGTTTGCTTCTTTTACTAAGGAGTGACTGATCAACCTCCAAAGTGGTAGTGGATTGCATTCCCTTTTCACCAGCCGTGTCGGGTGCCTGACTGGTTTTTGGCCTCTTGGTATGTAGTTGAAATTCTTCGGATGATACTTCAGTGACAGAAGGTGAAACATATTGCCTAGGCCTTTTCTCCTTGGGAGCCTGTGGTGTAGTCGTCTATGAGACAGTGACCGAAAGGTCCTGCTGTTCTGTCTCAACCAGAGTGTTTGACTCCCATTCTATCTGGTTGGTGAATTTTTCTATCTTAGGCCTAGATGTGTGGACGTATGGGATGTTCTTATTCTTAACTCTCATCTATGAAATTATTCTGCAGGGGTCATAGTGCCATATGAAGCTAGAAAAAAACTTCATTTCTTTAAGCAATCTGTCTACTTCCTCCCCGACGCCTCGGCTATTGCAGATGAAAGACCCAATCTGCCCTTTGATTTTGAGCTGCTGCTTCTTCTTCATAGACACAAAATGTATGTCATCTGAATTGATCATTTTACTTATGTATTCTAGGGCAAATATTCTTATGGGAAAATATTGTGGCAACTTGTATGGAGCCAAGTCGCACCCATACACTCTGATCTCTGTGTGGTTCTGGTACAGGTACCAGTCTCCCATCTTTGCAAGATCCGAGAGGTGTAGGATCCTCTGAATTTCCTCGTTTATTCTCGGCTCGGGTCTACCGCTGAGCATGCTTACCATGATATGGTAGAACTGCTCAATAAATTGTTTGAAACTGAATTCAGTAGAGTTGTGTCT
>SNQJ01S0202471.1:1726-16762 GCA_010110895.2 Picea sitchensis | reverse complement strand
TCCATCTGCATCTTCCATAACTGGTAGTTTTGGCCGTTAAATTTCTTGACCCTAAACTTTCCATCTTCCGACATTGCTCCCACTCGAAGCAGGAACCCTCTTTTCCTACGAGTTACCTTTCACTCTGATACCAATTGTTAGAAAAACAGGACCGTGGAGCAATAAAATAAAACAAATACGAAAACAAAACACAGAAGATACACAACACAATAGAGACACATATTTACGTGGTTCACCCAGTGTGGGCTACATCCACCAGAGAAATTTCCAGGTCCTTCCTTTATTATTATCCAGCATATGAAGGGATACAACCTACAGCAAACCTGTTGTAACTTCCTCTTCTTTCTCTCATAGTCTCCTATCTCAGAATACAATATTTTCCATCAACCATAGCTGCAATACATTTCCCTCATAAAAGAGGGTTGCCTTCTAGGGAAAAAACCCTAACATAATTTCTACCATTAGATCTTTGACCTTATAATGAACGGTCCAAATTTACAATGAAATTACAATATACATTTACAAGGCAATTTTTTCTTCGGGGGCTTCACCCCTGGACCCTGTAGAGGGGGCACCCCCACTTTGCACTCCCCCGGGTGGAAGACTGTACATACTTCTAGGGTGTAAATATTTCATAGGGTATAAACATGGTTGAAAGTAAAAGACCTCTGAATCAGGAAGATAATCAGGGTCCACAACCAACAAAATGGTCAAACATGACCAAGTATCTCCCAAAACTTGGTCAAGGGCCAACAGGCCCCCAACACTCACTTGTGACTCGTCCCAAGTCACTCTAGTCTGATCAATTTTTCCTCGAATTCCTCGATCTTGGCTCGAGCTAATTTGACTTGATGTTTTGCTACGGCCTCTTCTTCGGAAAACTCCTAGATGAGTGCATCATTGGAGGGTCCCTCTAGGCGATGTTCTGCTGCACTCACAACCTGTTCTAGCTCTACTCCTCAGATTTCAACCTCTCTGAACAACTGAAATTCCTTATATTGCACCGGTTGAAGTCATTGAGTCACTTCCATCACTTTACTCTGGATCGTATGGATCTGTTGCTGGGTCGTGCGCTTCTCATGAGATCTCTTCATTCTTTCTACAGGTGACAGGGCCTTCAGCTGCGTCTGTATCTTTTCAGCTTCATACTTCACCTCCTAGAGATGTGACTCCAATTTATATAACTCTGGGTTCTCGGTGAGGTTCTCATATGTCTAGGCGTTGCAGCGACTCAGCTGCTTGCACTCCAAGGCAAGAGCTTTCAATCTTTCAACTGTGTTGTGAGCAGTTATTTCTCTTTAGTCTCTGGTCTCCTGAAGGGTCTCAGGTATTGAGCGAAGCTCTATATATGCAATGCGATGTTGGAGCTTCTGAATTACTCCTTCTAGTTGTGACACCTACTATGGAACCCATTCTTCTGTCTGTACTTTGATGATGGTCACAGAGTGAAGTGATCTGTTGACCAGTTCATTTATCTCGAGTTGCTCTGCGAGCAACTATTCCTTGCTTTGTTGTAGCTCTGCTTTCTCTGCATCCCATTTTGCTTAGAGAGCAATATTTTCTCATTATGACGTGTTGCGCTACTCCATAAGAACTCCCTATACCTGTGTTAAAGATTGAGTGCCTTGCATTGTTTATTATTGAGCCCATCTAAGGCGAGCTTCGACTGTATTAGAAATACAGTGGAGTTGAGTTGGCTCATCCTCTGGTTCTGGTGTTCCTACTGTCAGAGGTGCAGTGGAGAATACGCAGCCAGACTGTAGTGCCTATTGCACCCCTTGGAGTTCAATCTTAATACGATTATACATCTGCTCCTACTTCGCCTCCTATGTCTCTACTATCTCTAGTGCAGCATCTTTCAAGGCTGCAAATTGAAGTCGTCTGGGGTCATTGTGGTCTGTAGCTTAGTCACGAGAGCTTTGGACTTCTTCCAGGAAGAAGGTTTTTGAGGTGAACCCTTCCTCTTCTTCAAAATCTTTGCTTCATCTCTGCGCTTCTATTCGACTTCTTCTAACTCTTCACCATCACCCTCTTTATCTGGTGTGATGGAAGAAGTCTTCATCGAGGAACTACTTAAGTCTTGCACTTCGTTGATCTTTTGTCATATGCTAGGTCCAGGTAGATCCTGCGCAGTTTCTAGACTATCTACATCAAATATGTCCACAGGGTTAGCTGGAACAAGGAGGTACGCCGACCATTCCTTTGTGATCTCCTCCAAATATTCTTTTGTTAATCTATAATAGGACTGTAACTGTTGCTTGTGCTCGTCAGTGCATGTTGTGATGTAGAGAAAGTGTTTGTCTGTGTTGAACTTCATCAAGGGCCGAAACCTGTAGAGGGTGTTCGGAGTGATGCACAGTGTAGACTGGATAGCTACTTTCAACTGATTATAATATGAATGAAACACGGCATTTGACTACCATTTTTTATTCTTATCATTCGAGTACCACAGGGTACTGAACTTCAAGGCCAATGGTTCAAATGAATCGATGTCTAGGAAGGTCACACCTTCCAGCATCTCCCATGCAATGAAAGCAACCAGGATCAGGAGCCAACTGAAATGGAAGTCATATCCTTGGTCCTGGGCTTCTCTGCAGTCGAGCTCCATTTGGTTTACCAAGTACTGTGCCCAATTCATTTGTAGGCCCTCTGCACAATTTCCTGCGAGATCTACTACGAATCCAGTGACTTGGGTTGGTCAATTCTTACGAACTAGATTTCCTACAATTAGCTGACAGGTGAGGCGTACTGCATCGTTCTGAATAGAGGCTACCTTGTAGTCGTGCGTGCCCTTCTCGACATCACCATAATTCTATTTTATATTCTATGCTAAGGCTCAGTCTGTGGTCTTTCTAGGGTAAAAATCATGTGGGTCAGGGCCTTGCATGCTCAGCCTGGTGATCTGATGGATCAAGGTCAGATCCACTGTGATACGTCGGTTCAGCCATAAATATCCTCTATGGTAACAGGATAACATCAACTTAACACATGCATTCACTTCTTGATGTCATCTGAAGTGAGGGATCTTCATAACATTAAGCAGGGTAGACTGCGTGAGGTTATGGATCCAATGCTAGGGGATAATATTTGAATTCTTTTCTTTCGTCTTGGTCAGATACATATGCGGGGTGAGCATACTGTAAGCTTTACGGTCTCCAAGGTTGAAGTCAATAAACTTCAGTATGTTATTTTATATTTCTCTGTGCGAACTATGCGTATCCCTTTCGGGAGGTACGCAGTGACCAAGGCATAGTCAAAGTATCTAGGCACGCTATCTCTATTCACTGCGTCTCTCAAAGGATGTATATACACAGGTAAGATGCTTGGAATCAACTTAGAATTCGCGAGATCATCTCTATGCTTCGTTCTCATCTCTATCGTGATTCTAGAAGTTCATGCTTCGTGAGTAGTCGATGGAGAATCTTAGACTCCTCCTGTCGATGATGCTTCCACACCTGCAGACATCCTTCTTTCCGACATGACTTTCTCAGTCCTGAGATCAACGAGTACTTCCTTCGCAGATTCTTCAAGTGTGCTAAGCTCCTCGGACATACGCACTCGGGGTTAATAATATCGGGTTCACGAAGTAATGCAGACATGGAAATAAGATGGAAAGTAAGGGCGTAATGATCACTGGACAATCTTAACCAAGGTTGTGAGCTCAAATTTTCGATTCGGAAAAAGTGTTCTTTGTGCATGGCGTGATAGGATAAATAGGAAAACCATCAACATATTTCTTGCAATGAGTATGAGGCTTCATTAACTCTTGTTTTGTCTGTTATGGTGCGTTCCATCGGTCAGGTGATGAGCCATAAATGTTTTTCCATCCATTCAGAGCATCAGTCGAATGGATATATCGTCCCCAATGGATATATTGCTTCGCCACAGCGAAGTGACCTATGTCGTTGTTCTAATATCTCGACGAGGTTCAAATTCTGCAAATTTTCCTTCTGCGAGGCTCCCTCTAGAACCTTCTGTAATTTTTCAATCTTATCCCTCTTCCTACTTAGCTTCCTATCCTTCTTTCTAGTGAGCTTCGTCTCAGTATTCTTCTTTCCATTCCGATTCTTATCTTCTTTATATATATTTACTATGCGTTGTTGAGAATATTTTAGGGTTAACATCTCTTTTGCCTCTGGAGTAATTACTTTAGTCTTCTGAGGGTATTCTAGTGGTATTGTAGCTTCAACATCGGAGTCTCTAGGGTCAAATAGCTTTGATCCGTTTTCATGTTCTTTAATCAATTAACCGATCCTTCTGGTCATGAAATCTTTTAAATCTTGTTTTTTCTATTCCAAGGCTTCTTCTTCTTCTTTTTGTCTGGCTTGATCTCTTTCAATCCAAGGTTTCCCTAGTAACATGGTAAACGGGGCGTTGTTTTCAATACATTTGATAATCTCAAAATCTTCCTTTGTCGAAGTTCCATTGATAGTTGTAGATATCTAAGAAATCCTCCCACATAAACTTACCATCTTCCCTCTGAATAGTCCTATTCCTCCTAATGAAGGGATCATAGTAGGATTCCCTATAGCTTCCCAAGTTCTTTCTAGCATAATATTCACTTGTGTCTCTTCATCAAGAACACAGTCAATGTCGAAGTCCCCTATTCTTGCTTCAATGCATTCTTTTTCTTTGAAAATATATGATAATCTGACATGTCGGTGGTCATTCAGAGTCTCCTTCATTTGTATCAATACTTTCTCTGATTCTTGCTAGCGTTCTTCCTTTTCTGGATCTGCCTTAGGGTTTTCTTGGTTCATATTCATTCCTTCAAGATTAGCGATCATTCTAGGGAAATCCAACACTTCATGGTCCATAGCCTTACAACAAACACAACTAAGTCTTCTACCAGGGCATTCCTTAGCAAGATGTCTTGGTCTTCTGCAACTATAACAGAGGGTTAATCCTCTCTTTCTTCGAAATGATCCCCAACTTATTCTGTACTACACACTAGGATCATAGGAGTTAACCTGCAACAAATTATTTCTACAATCATGCATCCATTTGTTAGTCCAAACATTCTTTCTATGCATAGGTATAATATATCTTACATTATTCTTATCAGATCTATTCATATCAAACCTTCTTTCATCTATTAACACCCTAGCTTTCAAACTAGGACAAAATCTATCAGATATACCTAGATCCATACTCTAGAAACAAAAATTTCCACTTATCTTACTTTTACAGATCACAAAGCTTACAGATCTTACCTTTTTCAATCAGAACTTCTCACTTTTACCCTTCTTGGAGCATAAAGCTTTCAGATCCTTCTTCTTTTCTACAGATCCGACCTTCTTTCTTTCAGATCTGGCCTTCTCTCTTCAGGTCGAGCTTCTTTTTCTCAAATCTAACCTTTTTTATTTAGCACAAAGATTTACATATCAAGTAGAATATTGTGCACTAGGGCACAGCTCTACGCACAGAGCTTCCACAATTTCAAGATGAATCTTCACACAGAGCTTCCTCTTTCTTAGTTCCCAACAATCACAGTTTCAAGTCCTGACAACAAAACCATTTGTTGGAATAGGGGCAAACCCAAGGTTCAACACTCAAGAGCACACCAACAAATCCCTAACTATCGTCTCTTTCGGCAACAACTACGAAGCAGATGAAGTCTCACCCGAGGTAGAGGCATGGGTGGTTGTAGGACTCAAGTGTCTGCAACCTTAGTTGGGACACAGATCTGTGATTATATCACTTACAGAGTACTTAGCATAGACCATTCGTCAATATTCAACCCTTATTATACTTCGCAGATAGCACAGAACATAGAAGCATTCACTTAGATCTAGGGTATTTCATCACTTAGCAACAGTAAAACAGATCAGATCTGGTAGATCAGCACTAAGCATCTTCATGCATGTCATATCTAACATTCACACACCTCTAAGAAGAAAAAAGCATAAGTAGATCTATTTAAATATATCAAAGCACTTAGCAAAAGAAGGGATAAACACATCAAGTCGAAGCACAAAGTGTAACACACATATTTACGTGGTTTACCCCCACCCTGGGGCTACGTCCACCAACTCTTCTTCTATATTAGTGTCTTCAATCATTACAGCACAGAGACACCAAAAACCTTCTTCGCATAGGACAAAAGATCTTCACAGTTCGCTAGATCCCTCTTCCTTGCGCTACAACACAAAGCCTTCCACAACTCCTTACATCGACTTGCACTTAGCTCTGCAAGCCTCTTACAGTCATGCACAGAGCACTTACAAAATCTATTAGCACTTAGCTTACATCACATGCATCTCTATCTCTTCTGATAGATGCCTATATATCTATTTATACATTACAAAAGTGGGCCTAAGCGTGGGTAAACCCATGGGCCGACATCCCTTTCCCATTACATATTCCCAAAAAACCAAAAGGAACCCAAAAGTGGGCCTAGATTCTGCAATCTCTGCTTCGTCTGGTGCTCCATCTTCGACAAGTTGTCGAAGTCCCAAAAATGGTCAAACATGACCAAGTATCTCCCAAAACATGGTCAAGGGTCAATGCTTTATAGAAAATGAAATATGATCTTTGCAATCTCTACTCATGATTGATTATATGCCCTGTTATTGGATATACCCTACACATGAAAAAATTATTGGGAATGCCAATAATAATCACGACTCTGATTAGATTTCTCTATTGTTTATCACCATGCAGGCACACAGGAATTAGTTCTTTTTTTCTTGCAATGCTCAGTGTTCAAGTGTCAGTTGAGTGACCCACTATAACTTTGTATGTGCAAAATTTCTCTACTCATTCAACTTAGTTAAATAGGTTTCACTTTGTATTTTTCACACTCTGCCCAATACTAAAGGTTCTCAATAGTCCAATGAAGGAGAAATGGTGACTATTATTCAAGTAGACAATAAGAATGCAAAGTGCACTCTCATCGACAACAATGCTTATCTCAATGGTCTATTAATTGAATACAAGCAATAGGAATATGAATATACATTTTCTTCTAAACTATAATGTCCAAATACCAACACTTTTCTTCTTTTACAATACTCCACTTTTCTTCTTTTATAATACTCAACTAGTGGATGGATTACAACTACTCTTTTATATATAATGTCTTCCCAATATGATGGAGTCTCATAGATGATGCTTTCACTAGTAAATGAAATTTCATATGCAATACTTTCTCATACAATTTTTTCACAAAGTATAAAGATTGATATGAGGTGACTTATGTGAACATGGGATTGAGACAAATATAATCGATTCCAAAGGTATCAACCAAGATAATCCCATGTGATATGAATCATAAGAGGACAAAGCAATGGAATGAGAGAGAGGGTGATTGACTAGTTTATGACTTTAGAGTTCCCCACTCATTACACAGCCCGAGGCAAGGAATGAGAGGTGAAATATTGGATCACGTATGGCCTCAAGGAGCTAAAAAACCATATATGCATCCTCAAATAAGATTAATGTGCAGTGTACATCCTCTAATTCATTTCTCATTGTTGTATGAAGGTTGGATTATGATGCCAATGGTCTCAAATATTGAATTTTTCTATTCCTTAGGAATTAAATTTAGAAACCCGGCTAGATAAGTGCAACAGTCAATTAATAACAGCCATGTATCTCCAATATGGAAAATAATGGAAGCATAGGATCTTAGAGTTGTTGGCATTTCCATGAAATGGAAAATGGTTTTCTAAATCAAACCAATAGAGACAAAATTGAAACTAAAGAAATTGTATGTTTGTATGCAAGTTGAAGCCAAGGCCCCCGTTGTGTTAGCAAGCTAGGGTTTGACAGTCGCGGTCTAGGGTTTGACAGTCATGATCTCAACAGAGTACATAATGGTTACCAAAGGGGGCGAGAATAGCACCCCATCATACAAGCAGGTAGTGGTGGACAAGGGAAAAGGCCCACAGGGAATTAGTTTCAAAGAACTGTTGATGAGCACTTCGAGATCAGGATTGGAAAAGAACCAGGAGAGAAACCAGGAAAAAAGGGATCACATGNGGGGGGGGGGGACTAGAGAAACCCAGAAGGTTGCATAGGAACCAGAGAACCCAGTGGGGCAAATGGGCGCAACCCATGAAAACCTAAAACAACAATGATACCCAAGGTTATATTGGAATACTCACAAACGCAACTCTATTGGGACCAGATGAAGATGCATGCACTAATCTGCAAGTTCATGGGATTGTGGCCCACAGAAAGAACATTGCGGAACTAGATAAAATATCAATGGAAGCCAAGTGGAGAAGTGGAACTCCACCTAGGTTCGAAAGGATTCTTCATAGTAGTCTTCATGAACCTGGAGGATAGGGATAAAGTCTTTGAGGGGGGGCTTATTTCCATGCCTTAGCAAGGTTGTACATGTAGACGTGGAAGGAAAAATTCTCCCCAGAGAAAGAAACCTTTAAAAATGTTCCAGTCTAGCTAAGGTTTTACTCTTTCCCGCTATACTACTGGTTTTCATCCACCTTCGAAGAAATTGCGAACAAACTTGTAAAATATGTTAAGACATCGGAAGCAACCCTAAAATGGAGATATACATCCTATGTAAGGATCTGCATAGACATAGATTTGCTAGGGGCACTCCCGGAAGCCATAAGCCTGGAATTCAGGGATGAGGAATGGATACAAAGCATTGATTATGAGCAGATCCCATTTGGATGCAGAATATTCCATGAACATGGACACTTAATCAGAGAATGTCCACTCAATAAAAAACAAGAAACAGAAAACACCAAAGCACAGCAGGATGAGGACAGGTTTGTAAAACCAAACCACGGAAACAGAGAAAACAGGAAACCAAGCAAAGCCCCGACAGAAAGAAACCCAGAAGCCAAGACTAGACCAAAAGGGCGGGACAGGGCTAACCAAGGGGAATAAGGAGGAAAGGAAAATAAAAAAAGTAGAGTATCTAGGGAACAAGCAACTCAGGAGAACACTAATATTCCAAGAAATAAGAGAGAACAGGGAGGTAGCGCAAGTCCTATGGAAGGAGGAATCGAAGATGCCAATACCCTAATGCAAGAGGCAGATGGATATTCGGAGATGAAACAAAGATAGGTAGGCACAAAAGATCCTGATCTCAAAGACATTATGGAAAGGGAAGGCATATATCTCCCAAACATCCTAGAGCAATGGAAAAAGAAGGGAGTAGACAATGTGCCAGCAGAGCAGCTAGATCAAATCCAATACCTTTTTCTTCTAAGGGAGGAAGAAAAATCCAGATTGATCAAACATATGCATGGCGATATAGGATACCTGGGAATCAAATCAGGTGAGGTAAACCCACATCATTCACCCAAGAAGACAAGGCGGAAGAAAGGTAGGAAATCAAAGAGCGTAGCCCTACAAGAACTAGGAGCCCTGCTGATAAATTCAGGTAAGATCAAAAAACTCTTTCCCAACTCCCCCCCACATGTTTAAATGAATATTATCACATGGAATATAAGAGGCCTAAACAACCCAAGAAAGCAAATAATACTTAAAAATAGACTGAGGAAATAACAACCTAACCTCTGTTTCATTCAAGAGACAAAATGCATTGTAGACAGAATGGAAAAAATCAGTAAAAAACAATGGAGCAAGTACCATATGTTGGATATCGAAGGCCAACAGATGGTAGGTGGTATACTCACCTTATGGAACCCACAATCACTAAACCTACTAGAATTTGAAGCTACGAGACACACACTCTCGGTTAACATGCAAATTATAGGTAACACCAAGGCGATTCTATGCACCAATGTGTATGGTCCCCAGAGGTTGGAGGAAAAAAGGAGAATGATCGTAGACCTATAAAATCTAAAGGCTAGATCTCGAAAACTCCACTGGATCTTGGCAGGGGAATTCAACATAATCACGACACTTATAGAGAAAAAAGGGGGCACCAGGAGACTGGATAGATATGTGGAGGAATTCTCATCTTTCATTGATGCAATGGAGATGGTAGACATCTGAACTAGCAATGGCCAGCTCACCTAGAATAACAAACGAAGTAATCACTACCAAGTAGCTACAAGGCTAGATAGATTCTTGGTGTCGGAATTAATCATTCTATAGGGACTAACTTTAGATTGCAGCATCCTACCATGGGGGGGTTCAAACCATTGGTCAATCCAATTGGAAGTAAAGTTCCAAACCACTCTGAAGAACAGACCTTTTAGATTTGAGAAATTATAGATCGAGCATGCCACCTTCAAGGAGCACATCAACCAATGGTGGTGGGAGGAATTACCAGATCAAGGGACAAGGACGTTCAAACTTTATAAGAGACTCAAGTACATCAAACACAAACTCAAAGAGTGGAACAAGGAAATCTTTCGAAACATAAACCAAGAGAAAAAAAATATTGAGGATAGAATGAGGATACTCCTGGAACTCTGCATAGACAAGGGATACATAGAGGATTGGAAAAGAGAAGAGATCCAAATGACCCAGGAATGGGAAGCAAGATTCCAGTAGGAAGAAACTCTCTAGTGCTAAAAGTCCAGAATCATGTGGCTAAAGGAAGGGAATTCGAATACCAAGTTTTTTCATAAAACCACCATTGCAAGAATAACCCACAAAAAAATCCTCAAAATTAGGGATCCGGATGAGATCGAAAGAGAATCCCACAAGGAAATTGAAAATACTTTGGTCAATCACTTCCAAAGGATAGCCCAGGAACCAAACCAAGATAGAACTGAGGCCATACAAAGGATAACTCAACACATCCCCAAGTTGGTCACAGAGGAAAAAAATATCAATCTAAACAAACCCATATCAAAGGAGGAAATCGACTAAGTGGTCTAGTAGATGCCTAATGGAAAGGCCCCAGGCCCAGATGGCTTCACAGTGGAATTTTTCAAAGCTTGTTGGGAAGCGGTTAAACATGATGTTTATGGGGTGGTGGAAGACTCCAGATGTTCGGCCTTCGTCTTGAAAGCGTTAAATTCCACAATGATCATTTTAATCCCAAAAGAAAATGAAGCAAGGACCCCAGATCGCTACAGGTCGATAGCTTTATGCAATGTTGTTTACAAGATAATCTCCAAAGTCATAGCCAATAGACTAAAACCACTCCTACCCACATTGATCTCACAGGAGCAAGCGGGTTTCGTAGAAGGAATACAAATACTGGATAACATCATCCATGCCCATGAACTTATACACACACTAAAAATCCAAAGGAGAGGGGGGATGATAATCCAACTTGACCTGGCGAAGGCTTACAACAATATTAGTTGGCACTATATGGCCAAAACATTGGAAGCCTTTGGGTTTGAATAGCACTGTATCAACTGGATTGTCAATCTAGTCTCAACAATAAGCTACTCACTCCTAATTAATGGAGCCCCAGTAAAACCCTTCTGGCCTTCAAGAGGCATCTGACAAGGAGACCCTTTGTCCCCCTTCCTGTTCATTCTGATGATGGAAGGGCTCAGTAGAAGCATAAAAAGCACAACTACAGCAGGGAAACTAAAATAAAGCAAACCCTTCGAAGATTGTCCAACCTCCACACACCAACATTTCATTGATGACACCCTTCTCCATGGCACACCCATGGTCAAGGAAGAAAAAACCTATAAAATAATTTTAGAAGACTTTGGGGAAGCCTCAGGGGTGAATATCAACCACTCCAAATCCATGATCTATTTCTTCAACACTAATCCTACAATCCAAAGAAACCTAGCCAACATTCTGGGGTTTGAATGAAAAACACTCCCAATGAAATACTTGGGAATCCCCCTAACGGACAGAGCCTGCAAAATGGCGATGTGGGAAGGAGTGATCAACAAAATACAGGAGAGGGTAAAAAATTGGACTTACAGAGCTCTCAACCTGGCAGGGAGACTTATCCTTACCAAAGCGGTGCTACAAGCAATTTCAGCATATATGATGTCAGTGTTCCCTGCGCGTAAAGGAATACTTCAAAAGATAAGAGCCATTCAAAGAGATTTCCTATGGAAAGGTGCTGAAAACAAAAAGAAATGGGCCCTGGTATCCTGGGAGAAGGTTTGTCGACCAAAAGGAAAAGGAGGCCTAGGGTTACAAGACCCACAGGTAACCAACGAATCCTACGGGTCAAAACCCTGGTGGAGATGGGTCAAGGACAAATTAGTACCATGGGAAAACCTCTTGAAGGCCAAGTATGCCCCGAACATCAATGATCAAGACCAAATTCCACTCATGGGCACAAGGGAGGGCTCAACCATCTGGAACCTCGCTTGTCACAACAAGAACTAGATTCATAAACACAGCTTCTGGGAAGTCAGAAATGGTCAAACTACCAGATTTTTGGACGACGCTTGGCAACAAGAACCCAGGATGGAAAATCCAGACAGGGAGGATCTCCAAAAGGAAATGATTGCTAAAAGGAAAAAAGACAATCCATCACTACTAGAAGCCAAGAAATGATAACGACATATGGACGACCTGGGACAAACTCAATCCACAAAACAAAGACTGTATCGTAACTCTAGCGAAAGAAGTGGAAGAGGAATTAGGGAAAAGGAAAATTGCAATCTCAGAGGACGAGGACCAATTAAGGTGGGGCAGGGAAAATGGTGGGGAATTAAACTTAAAAGAAGCACAGTTTTACATCATGGACTAGGTTCAAGAGGACCCGGCACAACAGTGGGGAAAGATCTGGAGCAGCCCCCAATGGCCAAAAATCAAAATGTTCAAGTGGTTAGTTCTCCACAACCGAATTCTAACCTGGGAAAACCTCAGGAAAAGGGGTTACATAGGCCCTTCTCATTGCCACCTCTGTCAAGTTAAGGAGGAAACAACCAATCACCTCCTCGATGAGTGTAGTTACACAGCAGAGCTATGGGATTGGGTGGCAGGCATCTACTGCCAGTCCAATAAAATCTGGAGAAACATCAGCGCAACCATCAACAATTGGAATGAGAGCTACAGCGAAAATGAAAAGGTGAACCTATGTTGGAACCTAATTTCGAGAATGATCATCTGGGAAATATGGAAAGAGAGGAACCAGCACATCTTATGGAATGAAAGCCTACCGGAGGGAAAACTCAAGGATGCAATTATCTCACAAATACAAGAAACGATGCAGATTTGCAACTGCAAGAAGGATACAGCACAACCCACAAATCAATACTCTTGCATCCTAGCATTCTTTCACCTAAAATACGGGCGCAAAAGCACAATGATAGGGTGGGATCCGTAACTCCAACTAGGAGACCACAATTGAACCCCCCCTCCACTAGGGTTCCTCAAATTAAATTTTGACAGGGCGACAAAAGGAAACCTAGGAGTGGCAGGGATGGGAGGGGTGATCAGAGACAGTGATGGTAACATCATCTGGATGTATGCTGGGAGTTTGGGGAACTCAACCAACAACGCAGTGAAATTTGGAGCCCTAGATCTTGGCCTTGAAATCTTAAGGCATGAAAGGATGACAAACATTATCATGGAAGGTGACTCCATCCTGGTCATCAATACGGAAAAGAGACTCCATAAAAATACTAGAGTGGGAAAGTTTCAGAGACATTGGCGCCTGGCTCTCTCCCTACAGAAAATGCAGGAGCATATAAAAACTTTGAACACAGTGGATTTGTGTTGGGTCCACAGGTCATCGAATGGCCTGGCAGACAGACTAGCCAACGAGGGATTTGGCAAGGAAGGTTCAGAACTAGACACTACCTGGATCAACCTTCCAAATGACCAACTCAGAATAGACTGCATCCACTTAGAAACAAAAGACTGTGAAAGTAGGTTAAGAAAGGAAGGTCACATTGAGAAGGGAAGTGCAAGGCCTGGTGGGAGGCAAGTAGGACCCAGGAAGGAAATTATTGTCGAACACTCGATCACCAATGACCATGCAGGATCAGCATAAATAGTCGACGGGGGTATGGCAGCAAGACCCTTGCGATAGAAATAATTGTGGGGAAAGCACGAGGGAAAGTACAGACGGTAAACCACATACAACAAGTGATGTAAGGCATGAGGGAGTGACATGGTTCAGAATCGATCCTCCGATCCAAATTACAGGTACAAAGAGAAGCACAGTAGGATATCAAGTGAGTAGGGGCAGGGATCCACATAGGGATAAAGGTTGATTCATCATGATCATATGAACCACCACCGGGAAAAAGGACAGGAGGGATCACCACTACAGACAAGCCATGATTGGCAGGACAAGATCGCAGCTGGAGAAGATCAATAAGAGGAAAGATAGTAGGTATAGCCACAAACAAAAGGAGCACAATTGCAGAGGCTACCATATATACAAGGGCAAGGAAAGGAAGAATCCTTGTGAAGTGAGGTACAGGCTGAGTAACCAGCAAAGAAGATGTGACAGACCAAATGGCATGGTGAGAATGAAGCGCATGCACAGGAAGAGGAATCCCTTGGGAAAGGAAGTACCATATAATCCACGACAAGTGTCAAGAGTGGAGAAGACAGCAAAAGATGTAGAGGGAACCTTCCAAACTCTGGTTGCGCCGAAAGGAAAAGCAGTCATCACCCGCTGGGAAAAGGAAATCAAAGAAAAATGCAAAGGCAAAACTATTATAACCCTAATTTTCACCAGACATGCTTACCTAGCATCAGGCCATCTCAGATTCCTTCTTTTCCAAAACACTGTTGAACAACTCTTCTTAGAAACCCCTTTTATAAAAACCCATGCACCCTACTCCATTACTACACACGTGTACACGCTAGCTGACCCAAGACAGCCTGCATGTACCTACAAAAGCACGGAAAAAAGAAAGTTGTTGATGGAACACACATCTTTGGGTAAGTTAACTAAACCTTTTGGCCATGCATGGTCGGTCACTCGACCAAATACCTAGCTTCTTCTAGACTATAAAAGAAGGGTTAGGGGTCCCATTCGAAAGGAGGAGAATCATAGTAAAGAAACTATACCCAATTAATCATTCCCTTTGTCCCAACCTTTAGCCATCCTTGTACAAAGAGAAGTATAGAGCAAAGCAGTTGGAAGATAGTGGAAGAAGAGCCCATGACCAGGGTCGAGGAGAAATAGTCAACTTTATCATTGTAAGGTATCATTGTGAAGTTAATAAAAGAATTGTTTTTCCCGTCCCGCCA
>SNQJ01S0202469.1:0-14067 GCA_010110895.2 Picea sitchensis | reverse complement strand
TCGTTAGCAATATTGCAATGCACTCTTCACGATCATGCCCTTTTCATTGAGTTTTGGGAACTTTGAATTATTTTAGTTTCTTTGTCTGCTGAAGCCATTATGAGCATTCTGATTTGCTTCTGTGCATTCTGAGTTGTTCTTATCCTTCTCTAGATCCTTTTTGGATCATGTCTTCCCATTGAGAGATTTTTGGACCACCAAAATATTTCATTAATCAACTGTTAAGTGAGGGGATTTCTCCCTCACTCTTTCCTTCTCAATATGCCATGCCTTGCTGAACTGCGTACCCTTTAGGTGTACTCAAAGATAAGTAATGTCATTCTTGCATGAATTATCCAGTCTTTGATCTAGTATAACATCTTCCTCTATCTGATCCTTGACTGTTTGGCTGATCTGTTGAATCCCTTGAATGAACTTACAGGCTGGATATCTCTCCCTGACATCTTTCCCATATAGAAAGTCAAAGAGGATATTAAGTAAAGAACCAAGACAAGTCTCAACTAGATAATCCTCAGTGAAAGCATACATGACTTGATTATACATAGACTGG
This sequence comes from Picea sitchensis, assembly GCA_010110895.2. Taxonomy (NCBI): domain Eukaryota; kingdom Viridiplantae; phylum Streptophyta; class Pinopsida; order Pinales; family Pinaceae; genus Picea; species Picea sitchensis. The sequence goes on along the minus strand of SNQJ01S0202469.1, from coordinate 13,517 downwards.
ACATACAATAATTGATCATCCCATGACCTAGGATGTTGGCTTCAATATCCTTAAATAAACTAGTCCACCATATTTTTTACCACCTATGTTCATATGTCAGCCTATGGATGGAAATAAATGTTCCTCCCCATAATGATATCCATGAGATGCCACAAATTTTTCCAGTATTCTCCTAACAATCGAGACTCTCTAACCGAGATAATGAACGTGGACAACATGAAATGGACCCTGACATATTGGGATAACAAAAGAGAAATCTTCTTGTCATACATCCTATCCACTACTACACCTAAGTAGACATGACTCATACTAGACATGGGTAATCCCCTTACAAAATCCATTGAAATTTTTTACCAAGGATAAGACAAAACAAGAAGTGGTGTGTACATCCCTGGCCTTTCAATAGTGGGATTACAAAAGTACAACACACATTCCTTAAAAATAGTGGTTACAAATATTTTCCTTCGAGGAAAATGCCATCCTTGTTGTTATCACATATAGTTGTCAAGGGAAGCAGGTCATCCAAGTTCATGTTCTTCACAGGAAGCGTCCGAGCGCAACATGCAGAGCAACTCATTTTGGGCTTAAAATACAAACTAGTGGGATCAGTTTTGTGATGATTGAGATCCCCTTTGAGGATCATATTAGCGGCCCCCAGGTATTCATATTTTCAGAATTGCACGAAGTATAGAGCCATGGAAAGCACCTGACAGCCTGGAGTAAGTCTCAGCTGTCTGATTCAAATGGACATGGGGTGCCAGATCTAGAGCTCCAAAGGAAAGCGAAGGGAGGAAAAGCTCGAATACCTGAAGTAGTTCTCGATCATTAATAGAGAATGGAGAAGAAGGATTGCCCATCTGGTTGAAGGGGTTAAAGTCTCAAAGCAGGAGAGGAGTCGTTGATTGAAGCAGACACACGTCAATAGATCGACAACTCTGGGTAAAAAAACATAGAAGGTAAGTGAGATTTGATATTTAATTTTCCCAGAGCCCGGAGACCCAAAACGCGTCTCATTCGTCGATCAAAAGGAGCCATGTTTCACCATATCCTTCACTCTGGGTAAAAGAAGCAGAAGACAAGGAGGTTTGAGTTTTGAAAAGTACAAATCCCGAATCGCGAAGCAGATCTCGGTTGTCGATTCGAAAAGGGAAGATCTCATCCATTGATTTGAAGAGGGAATATTTGAGACACTAATCATAAATACTCACCCAAGATCACAACATCGACGACCACAGTCCATTGCAGGGATGCGACGTGATCGGGTGATAATTTTCTTCAGCGGCCCCGCAATTGAAACCTTGGTTTGCCAAAAGTAATACGTGGAAAAAGGTGATGAATTGCGGGCTCAAAAGTAGTGTGAACACAAACCACCTTTGAGCAACCCCGCAATCATGTGTTTATATAGAGTCCTATCTGAGAGCAGGGTGTGGCCGCTCCCTGGGAATTAAGTCGCGTTTCAATACTGAGAAAAGGTAGTTAATGAATATGGAGCTGGTGGTTGAAACCTCGACTCACATAGTAATTAGAAAGTATGAAGGAGTCGATCGTGGAAAACAGAGTTGTCAACCCAAGGTACCCCCATGGACAGATTCTCTTGTAGACCCATGCCGATATGATCTCACGTATGACAAAGGGATACATGCATAGTCTGATAGAAGACTGCTTAGATGCATAGTTTTGAATGTAGTGATCAGATCACTCTCTTGATAGTTGGGGAATGTTCTGAGTGTAAATAAGTAGTTTTGACATTTTGTTATGGTCGTCAACTGGTTGAGCAAAGATCCCTATTTTGTAATGTTTTGATGCCAGAATTATTCTATGGTTATGTATAATATTTGAGACTTTTATATTAATAGAAGTCGACCTCTTTTCATCTCTTTGTAAAAACTATGCTAAAACACTCGGGCATGGAGGATTCAATCGAGGGTTGTTATGTTGTTGTAATGTAGGTTTGATTGCAGCGGTATCATGACTAGTTTTAGTTAGCTTCCTTGTGATCTTTTTCCCTCTTACACTGAATGTCTTGGGCATGGAGGATCTAGTCGAGTTGTTGTAGTTGCATGGTATTGTAGGTTTGATCATTGTGTTGTTGTGACTGTGTTGTTTGGACATATTTCAGTGTCTGAAACTTGATCTTAAGCATGATCTTGAGTCTGAGTTTTTCTTCTCCAAGATGCTTAAAGGCCTGATGCCCATAGAAGTATTGTCCACCTTTCTTACTAAGTCTTCCCTCTGCTCACGTTTAAACTCAATTCACTGACTGAAGTTAGTTGTGGCCCTCACTTCCCTATACATTTCTTGTCCAATTCTGTGTTGAACATCATTCATATATTGATTTTTATCCATTGACCTCCACTCATATAAACCAAACATCCACCAAAACCTCTGATGGGTACTTGGCTCATCCTCCTACAATCTGAGGGTGACTATCAGTGCTAACATTCATGGCACCATTGTTGGGGAATGAATTGAAGACTTTTCCCTGGGATAGAATGACAATGAGCTTCTGATTCTGAAGGTGCATCAAACATCAGAACCATTGAATATTGCAACTTACACCTGGTGACTCCACAATCAAAGACTCCACTGGGGAGGATCTTGTTGACATAAAAATGACCATACCAAAGGGAAATACCAGGTATCAGTTTATGAGCTTTATTCATGAAATCGTGTTCTTGTTTATCAGCTCATTTCTCTTTTTCCCTTCACATATAAAGAGGATTATCCTCTGCTTTGTCTATTCAGATGATAATAGGCATTCCTTTATTTATCCATCCTTGGAAGAAGAAAACATGCCCTCTTCTTGTGTTGTAGATATAGATCTCATGTCTTCACCTCTACCTCTTCATAAAAGTGAGATATGTATTGAATATCCTCTTGAAATTGATCACCCTTGTAGCCTTGAGGAGGTTGAAAATAATTCATAGTCTTTTCAAATCTCATTAACCTCCGTTATTCTTGCTAAGACTTGCCATCAACTCGTTAATCCTCATGATCAACCCATTTATTTTCAAATTAAAATCATAAATAAGTTGTTTAAACGTTTAAGGTTTCCACTTGACCTTCATCCTTATCCTCTTTATTCCTTTGAGTATCTTCCTCGGTTTTCCAGGGAGGATCATATTACAACCGAGAGGCACTTGGGGGCCTTTAAGAACTTTGTTGACCAGTTCAAGATTGTTCATGAGGATGTTACCATGATTTTGTTCTCACACTCTTTGTCTGGAGATGTTGCTGTGTGGTTTATATATATGGAAGTCAGTTCTATTGGCTCCTGGACTGAGCTATGCCATGCATTTTTAAAGTGTTGGGGAGAGAAAAATTCCCTTAATCAATAGTAGTTTGAGTTTAATGAATTAAGGAGAGGGGAAGAAGGATCCTTGGCTATCTTCAACATGAATTTTTATAGTTTTTATCATAATATGCCTGTGGAGATCAGACCCATAGAGACTGTTTCCATGGTGTACTATATCATGGCTTAGAATTCAGAGCTTGTCCTTCTCCTGAGAGAAAGGAAATCTTCATATTTAAGACAGTTGTTTGAAGATGCTGAAGAGGTCGAAGAGAACATAAAGGCTAGAGAGGGAGTTCTTACACAAGCACATCATGAAAAATTGCATGTACAGAAGCAAGAATACTGTCAATATGTTTTAGATTATGAGCAAGAAGACTGTCAATATGTTTTAGATTTTGAGCAAGAAGACAATGAGTATAATTCAAATCTGGAACAACAAAAAGGAGGTGGATGTGAATCAAATTTGGAAACATATCCTTCCATATTTGTAGATTCTATGGGTAGGAATGCATATCCATCTTATGATAAGTTTCAGGGACATTTTGAGCATGTACCAGTGGTTGATTGCATAGATAACTATACGTTATTAGATGATCATAGTTATGACGTTTTAAATCCTGCTACACCATTATCTTATGATCATTCTTATGAAGAAGAGACTGCAACTGTTGAAGATCAAGATTTGTTTTCAAAAGAATAGGGAAGTCTTTTACTTACATGTAGAGAGGAATTTACAGAGGAGCATCCTGGTCCTCCAAAGAAGCCAAGATTCTGTCACACGATTCATGATCCTATGGATATATACATGGAGTCGTATGTTTTAGATTTTAAAAATTTCCAAGACCTAACTATAGAGACTTTTCCTTTATTCATTGAGGAAAAACATTGTGTGGAAATCAACCATTTGGGGCCTACAGAAGACATTCAAGAGCATGATAAAGAGAATATATTTTCCATGGTTCCTGTTTATGATGATTATGATTCTGATCCTTGGGAGAGTCATGAAGAAGAAGAGGGAGAACCAAATGTGTAGTTCATATCCTACCCAGAGCTTGCAAATGAGCAACCATCACCTAAGATCAGTCAGCCTACATCAACCGTTTTCTCACCCATGCTTGTCAGAGACATTTAGCCATGTGTGAGCAGTTGTAATACAGAGAATGTTTTATGTCACCATCCCAGTGGATTTTTTCATTTTCTCTATAACCTATAAAAGAGTACATGGAGTTTCATTTACTTCATGTCTTGGAGCCGCTCAACTTTATATCGACTTCAACACTTGGAGGAGAGATGAAAAGAGTAATCATTTTGCTGTCACAGTTGCATTGTTTTTATTTGATCAGTGACAGAGTAAACAAGTTTGTAGCTCGGGAGTTGCTTGAATGGCTATGGTGGAAGTTTTCTTTCACATAGCTCTTTGTAAAAATCAATTAGTCTAGTAATGTACATAAAAAAGCTCCTCTTGGAGCCCATGTATTTTTCTTTTGTTTTTAGGATAGTGTGCTTGTCATCCTTTAATCCTCAGCAGGATGTTTTTTGAGCATGACTCCATGGCCCAATGCAGAAGGCGACTGAAACTGCTTGTTCTTGGCACCTTGCAAGGAGAATTCCATCCCCTGTGGAGCCAAATGTTATCACATATAGTTGTCAATTTCAACAGGTCATCCAAGTTCGTGGTCTCCATAGGAAGCATCCAAGTGCAGCATGCATAGCAACTCATTTCAGGATTAAAATACATACTAGCGGGCTCAGTTTTGTGATGGTGGAGATCCCCTGTGAGGATCAGATTAGCGACCCCCAGGTATTCATAGTTTTATAATTGCATGAAGTGTATCACCATGAAAAACAACCGAAGCCCAAAGACCTGGAGTAAGTCTCAACCGTCCGATTCAAATGGACACGCGACGCCATATCTATAGCTCCAGAGGAAAATGAAGGGGGGGAAATCCCAAAGACCCAAAGTATCTCTCGATCATTGATCGAGAAGGGAGAATAAGGGTTGTCGATCTAGTTGAAGGGGTCAAATTCCCAAAGTAGGAGCAGATACATTGATTGAAGCAGACGTGCATCAATAGATCAACAAATCCGAGAAAAAAACACATAAGGTAAGCGAGATTTGGTATTTGATTTTCCCCGAGCCCGGAGACTCAAAATGTGTCTCAGCCGTCAATTGGTAGGAGCCACATGTCGTCAGATCCTTTGCTCTAGTTAAAAGAAATAGAAGAAAAAGGAGGTTTGAGGTTTAAAAATTCTTAAGCCTGAATCGTGAACAAGATCTCAGTTGTCGATTCGAAAAGGGAAGATTTGATCCATTGATATGAAAAGGGAAGATTTGAGCCACTGATCATAAATACTCACTCAAGATAACAAGATCGACAACCACAGTCTATTGCGGGGACATGACGTGCTCGGGCGATAATTTTCTTGAGCGGTCTCGCAATTGAAACCATGGTTTGGAAAAAGTAATACGTGGAAAAAGGTGGTGAATTGCGGGCTCGAAATCAGTGTGAACTTATTCACCTACAAACCCTGGAACATCCCACATACATATTTGAATATTTCATCATTAGTATCCCATCTATCATTAATGATATGAGCTAAGGAAACATTCTTCAAAATAATAGATGTAATAGTAGGAGATCCAAAAAATAGGTTTGTCCTTATGACATTGGTACTGGCACTGGTCTCAAACTTGTATGGTTCTTGAAGGTTAGGTAAGGCGAGCATTGGCACAATGTCTATATTTAAAGTGTTGAAGGCCTTTTGTTGGCTGCGTTCCCACTAAAAGACCTATCTCATCTCAAGCAATTAATTCTTATGTAAAGGATCCAGAACATTAACAACATCAGACCTATCATATAATTCCCCCTTTACAATTGTGAGTACAAGATTCTTGTTAGCATTTATAACTCTCTTTACTTGGCTTGAACTAACAAGTGTTGATTTGTCCTTTATATTGTGAGATTTAATGATGTATTCCACTCCATATTTTGTAATATGGTATTTGTTTTCATTTCGAAAGAAGATAACTTGTCTATCATATAGATAGGGACTCCCTAATACAATACCACATGCATCCAAAGGAACCACATCTAGATCCACTTCATCTACCATATTAGAAGCAATAGAAAAACTCAACCTACACTGCTTACTGAAATTTAAGGTTTCTTTATTAGATACCCAAATGAGAGGGTAAGGTTTATGGTGAGGTCTTATGGTTAATCCCAATTTCTTAACAAGTGTCTCTGATATTAAATTGACTTGGGAACCCGGTTCAAATAATGTGTCTATATTCGTATGTTTCAATACAACTCTTATGTGGAATAGGGTACTTATCCTTTTATCATCATCATGTGATTCATTTAAAGAAGTTGAATGTGCATAAAAGGAATCTTACCTTGCAGCCCAACTGCTGCGATCCTTTCTTCATCACCTGAATCGGATCCAAGATCATGTTTCACTGTAGCAATGGTCTTTGGATTCCCCTTGCCTCAAAATGGCTTTGGCGTTAACTCTGGATGTAGTTTCCAACAATGTTAGCTATCATGACCATTTTTCTTGCAATGGATGCAAGAGGGTTTTCCTTCTTCCTTCTTTATTGCAGTTGTTCTCTCATCCTTCGCATTTCCTTTTTCGTTGAAATGGTTTTTAGAGTGCTTTAATGGCTTTTCCTCGTGTCCATTCTTACCCCTATTTTTAAGGTGAGTGGCTTGCACAAAAACTTCTTCAAGACTGGTGGGGTTAAACAATAGTAAAGTATGATGAATATAATTGTGAAGTGCGCCAATATACTTCATTAAGGTTTCATAGGAATCTAAAGGAATATTTAGTGCAAGTGCTTTCTTCCTAAATTCCTCTATGAAACTTTGTACAGTTTGATATTTACTTTGTCTTAAATTTTTCCATTCCATCATTGCTTTATTTAAATACCCTAATGGATAGAACTATTTCCTTATCTCTAATTTAAATTACGACCATGAGGAAAGAATATTACCACACTTACTTTTGTCCTATAGCTTTCTCTCCCACCATATGAGAGAGGTTCCTTCCAACCGAAGAGAAGCCAGTTTCACTTTAAGTTCCTCTTCATCAATATGTTGAAAACATAAATATACTTCAACCTGTCAGATCCAATTATCTAGCGTTTCAGGATTAGCATCTCCATTAAACATAGGTAAATAAAAATTTACATCAATATTTAATAATGGTTTCTTAAAAGAGGCTTTATGGTTAGAATGCTGACAGTGATGAGAATGCTCATAGGAAGAATAAATAGAACTTGAAGGAAAATATGGAGGCTCAAGAGGATCTCCTCTAGCCCCTTGATTTACCAAAGCATCATCATCTGCATGTGCTTCATTTTTCTTCCCTTTCTTCTTCATCCTCTTCTCACAATCTCCATACATTCGTTCGACCATTTCTGACATGCGATAAAATACCATGTGAAAGTTTTTCTCCTGTTCATCACGCTTATCCTCTTCGTCCATATTCCTCCTTCGGGATGCACGACCAACTTCGGGATTCAATGTATTAAGAGTTCCTTCACTCTACTTATGCTTGTCCCTATTAAGCATTGATACTCAACAATTCAATTCAAATACAACTGCTCTGATACCAACATGATCCAGGATCTTTTAGTCCAGTGACTTATTAAAGAATTGCATAAAATGAGCATAAGAAAAAGTACACCATAAAGAAGGAAAAACTCAATATGAAAGAGACATAATAATGAAAATATGAACAAAAATAACTTGATAATAGAGTTCGTCCTTGGTGGAATACGTGTTCAGGTCCTACTCTCAAATGGGTAGGTATTTTTATTAACTCCACAAAATAACTGGGAAAAATACGTAAGTATACCTCATTCTGGAGTTAAGATATAGAAGATTTGTTCAGATCAAAAAACTAACACCACCACTATGTTCATGGCATCGTTTTACCTAAAAATGGATGTCTCCATGCCTCGATCCGAGTCAGACACTTTTTGTCCCAAGAGCCACCCTTTCCTCGGTTTGCATGCCACTGCTCCTACAATAAATGATAAGAAATATCGAACTACATACAAAATATATACCAGGCTGTACAAGTCTATACCAATCCATATAGGCGCACTCAATCTCACCTCTCGTGTGCTTGTGTTGTCCCGAACTATGAACCGAAGGGTCCTTCTTATACCAATTTCTGGGTAGTTAGCATTAAGTGTGATGGTTAGTGTGTTGGTTAGAGTGGATAAGTTTAGGTGGTGGTTAGCCAAAGGTCCTGGGGTTGAATCCCATAGGCCTCCCCATTTTAGCTTATGGTTATAGAAAATTTGGAATCTATTCTAAAATTGGCGGACAATTTACAACAATTTTGGCACGCTCTACTATATTTAGCGGGCGACCACTAGAATGGTGGAATGACTATTTATAGCAGTGGATAGTTGGATGAAATGGTGGATTAATCCCCTAGAATAGTGGTGGACTATGGTCTTGTGGGCGCAATATGGAACTAAGGGCTGGGCCAAAGGCCAAGTGTTATCACTGAAATTTCATCCACAAATGGTCATAGGAATCCAGCATCTCCAAACACCTATTAGTTCACCTAAATCCCCAAAAAAAAATTCGAAAAGGCACAAACTATACAATTGGTTATAAAATTGACATGTGCAGAAATACTATAGGAAGCACGCTCACGTGCATAGGATAAAAAATCTAAAATAGCGCACATGCACCCGATGCACAAAGGTGTACTCTAAAAGACACGCACTCCTGTGAACGATGCATTTATGGTTATTATTATCCCCTCACCCACTTCTGGTTCAACTCCCAAGATGATTTGACCCTCAAATCCAAGCTGAATCCAAGTGGGGGGCTGGTCAAATACCTAAGGGTGCCCTAAAGGGCCCCTTGTTCACACTAAAGACTGTTTGGATAATGCCTCAAATATTTTCTATAAAAGGAGGCCATTGGTGCACTATGAATTCAAGAATATCATTGTATTGTTATGTTGCCTCTATTATCCTAGAAGGAACCTCTTTCCTTCTTGGAGTATACTAGCATCATCTCATTAAGCTATTCACCTCACCTCTTGATGGAATAATCTTGGATTTCTTCACCATTTCCCTTCTAGTTTTCCATTTGTAAGAAGATCTCTCACACAGGGGACTCAAGAGCCCTCCCTTGGAGGAAGAGGGGATCCATAAGTCCCCCTTTTTATTTGTTGTTTACCCACTAATATAATCTCTCCATTGGTGGCATGAATATTGGTCAATTGTTTGATTGATTTTGGTTCTAATTTCCTTATGCATTTTAGTTTCATTTCTTTAGTTGTTATTAGCTTAGTTGTTTGTTTATTTCATGTGATTAACTCATTTGTTTCACACACTAACTTATTTCCTCTTCAACTGACCCAACTGGACTTCCAAGTGTCAATCTTTTGCTCATTCAAGTGGTGAAAATGATACAACAGATTGTTGACCATATTGGTGATAGGTATCAATTTCCTCTGTATTTGGGTTGTTTTAGCACTTCTTTTTTATCTATTTACCTTGAAAGGATGATAACTGGCCTAGCCCTTCCTGGAAAGAGCTAAATTTGGAGCTGGAAGAGGAGAATTCCACTTAAAATTTTCCTCCTAGACTCGTATCAGAACGTACGTGGGTTTTCCATCCCATAGGCATGTCTTCCGAGCACTGTGCGACAACAAAATTTTGTTTCCCAGCACACAATGCACCAACAGGTCCTTGTTTCTCTATGCATTGGTGCCACATGCGCCTCTGTCTAAACTGTGACTCGCACATCTGTCCGTAAATACAACATTGTAAGATTGTTTTATGATGTTTGGAAGGCCCCTAGCCTTCTAAATATTAATTTTATGCAATTTGTAAATGAACCACACTTAGATTCCCTCTCCACATGAAGGGTTAGTCAAAACATAGGCACTTAGGGGGTTAAAAAAGAACCAAATTTCTCCTCTTTTTTCTTTGAGTTGCAACATGGATGGATTGTTTTGATTGTAAAAGCTAAGTTAAAAGATCATTTGCAATCACATATATAAACACTTACATTGGGACCAAAAAACTAACTTCAATCATTGAGTATGCTCTTCTCTTGCACCATAGAGCGATCTTGAGAATCAGAAAAATGATTGAGGGAAGATTTCATCTCCCTTAAAAATAAAATCTTTAGGAGAGGACAGAGCCCCCCTAGGGCTCCTCTTATTTTCTTTTACATGTTAAATTTGTAAGGGACCATACATGTGCACATGTTTCAAAGCTTAGGGTAGTTTTTGAAGCTATTTTCTTAGTTTACATCATTATGGGAGGTTAAATATTATTGTAACGGGCCCATACATGCCCACATGCTTACAATCTAGTATAGTTCTTTGAAGATTTATTATATTAAATAACAGTAGGGAGTTTAAAGGATTGGTAAGGACCCATATGCCCACATGCTATTTCTTTAGGGACTTTAAAATTCCTCAAGGTTGCACCAATGGCATCTAGTAATATAGGTAATCAAGATTTATAAGGACCACATGAAGTCCACATGTTTCAAGGTGACACCTAACTTATTAAAAATTTGGCACATTTTATCACTTGATCACATAGAAAGTCACTACTCACTCACATAATTTCATCTCGAATTGTGTAGGTTGAAGTAGGCTTCCTCCAAAAGGGATCCTGAAACGTCCCACTATTTCTTAAAGGAATTATCCACTCCCACTTAATTCAAACGATATTGTTTCAAACCCCCAATCTCTGAAACAACTACATATAACTTTTTTCTAAAAAATCACTAAGTTTTCCTCCACATGAGGTGCCAAAAGAAAATTTTTAGTCTAGGTAGGAAATCGGGGATAGGTATCCAAATAAATCCCCGTTATCTGGTTCTCACATCCTAAAACATTAGAAGTTGAGAAATATGGAAATTTTAAATCCTCTAAGTCAAGTGTTCCTAACACCATAAAGCATGGAGATAGTCGTTGTTGGCACAGGGGAAAACCCAGGGTTCAACGCTACAACAACGCACCAACAAATCCCTGACTACCGACCCTTTCGGAAACACCTGTGAAGCAAATGAAGTCTCACCCAAGGAAGAGGCAGGGGTGATTGCAAGACTCAGGTGTTTGCAACCTTAGCTGGGACACAGATCTATGATTATAATACTTAATAAATCACTTAGCACCATTAGTTCCTCAATATGCAATCAACATCCACTTCGCTGATAAAACAGAGCTTCACAACATTCACACTAATCTAATGTATTCAAGCAATTAGCATAGGTAAATAGATCATATCGAGGATATCAAGCACTAAGCATAACCATATAGATCAGAACTAACATTCTCACATATAATAAGCCCAAAGAATAAGTAGATCTATCTAAATACATAATAGAATAAGTTCACCCACACCCTGGGGCTATGTCCACCAACTCTTCTCCTTTATTGTCTTTAGTCAATCGGTTACAAGAACAGAGCCTCAAAACCCTTACTCCACACATGACATAAGATCTATGTAGATCGCTAGATCCTTATTTATTTCGTTATAACACTAAGCCTTCCACAATTTGCTACAAGGACCTTCACTTATCTCTGCAAGTCTCTTACAGTCATGCACAAAGAACTTACAGACTCTACTTGCACTTAACATACATTCACATCACATAGATGCACCACACTTCTATCTAGCCTAAGCATCTATTTATATATTACAAAATATTCCTAAACATGGGTAAACCCATGGGATGACATCCCAATCCCATTACATAATCCCAAAAACCTAAAAAGGACCCAAAAAGTGGTTGAGATCCTGTGATCTCCACTTTGTCTTCCACTCCTCCTTCGACAGGTTGTCGAAGTCCCAAAATAGGTCAACATGACCAAGAATCTCCCAAAACTTGCTCAAGGGCCAACACTCATGAAGGGTCAAAGGCCAAGGTCTGGTTGTTCAATGCATCCCCCCTTGAGGTACCCACCTCTTGTAAGGGATTCAACCAGTGACCAATTTCTGAGGCCGAAAATCTAAATTTCGCACTTTGACCGAGGTACCTAGTGACTAAAAATTTAGGACATCTACCCAGGTGGAAATTGTGGGCTGCAATTTCACCTTGATCAGATTTTATGTGGCTATTGGGAAATACCACCAGCTCTTTTGAGATATTCACCCTCTACCCCTCACTATAAATGATTATTTAATCCTTCACTAGTTCCTCTTCCAGTGGCTTCAGACCCCACTGTTGAGTGCTATTGGAAGGTCAAGTGCTATTTGAGAGGAAGGAAATTACGTTTGTTTGGAACTTAAGCATTTTTTTTCTTTGTTCTCCCACGCAGACAAAATCCACCTACCCACATGTATGCTTCTTTTGAATTGATGGATGTATGATGCTCTTTTGATTACATGCGATTGTGAGATATATTATGAAGGATCATATTGTACAAGTCTCTTGTTCATTTCCTTATCTCATCACCGTTTTTCACACATTCCACTTTGCTAGTCGGACATCATAGGGGACCCACATAATCCCCATTGTTCCAGATGCTTGCAAAATCTCTTTCCTATATTAGAAGGATTTCCTAGTTTTTCCAGCTCACCAGCCCAACCATATCACACCCCTGTGAGTGCTACTATTTTTGGATCATCTTTGCTTGGTTCCACCTTACTTGGCTCCAATTCCAAAGGCCAACCATCCACTAGATCTCCCTTAAAAGGAAGAAAGGGGAAAACTGTTGGATTACTGAAAGGGGGGGTGAATTAGTAATAGAGCAATTTAATCATTTTTAACCATATAATCCAAGTGTTATATCAATGTAGCATTATCATCCAATAACTGCAGATTAAATAAGAAATGAACAAATGAACAATCATACACATACATAGTACACCAGTGTTTTATGTGGAAACCCAAATCGGGAGAAAACCACATAATGATTTTTCTTATATGTCTTGAAGAATTACATTCATTGGAAGCACCAAATTCCTTTTTTTTCCAGCTTCAACTGGAAGGAGGCTCCAACCCCCTAGTTTCTTAGGCGACAACCTGAGGGAAGCTCCAAATCCCCAAATCTCTAGCTACAACCAGAAGGAGGCAACAACCCCCTATATTCTCCGACTACAACTGGAAGGTAGCTACAACCACTTGTCCTTGCCCTGTCCTGCCACCCTGAAGTAGAAGTAGAATGATGGAACCACTGTCACACTATCACTGTGAGATATACCACTGTAAACCTGTACCAATAA
>SNQJ01S0202468.1:0-16762 GCA_010110895.2 Picea sitchensis | reverse complement strand
TGTCTGTGTGTAATCCGGTGGAAGGAATCCAGTGCCGTATCAAGAGTCTCGGGCTGTTTAAAGGCACAGTTCCACTCTTGCGACACATTCTGAGCCGTATCAGTAGTCTCGGGCTGTTTAAAGGCACAGTTCCACTACTGCGATTCTACTGACGGATTCCTTCGATTCGGTGACAGAACTGTGTCTAACCCCTGGTGTCTGTCTCTGCCTATCGCCAATAGCTGCCTGCCTCCTGTTCAGGGGCGTTTGTTTCTTGTTGTCGTTATGATAGGTTGGGTCACCTTGATTGTATTCGTCTGACTTGCGTCCTGTTGGTTCAAGTGTTGACCTAGAGTCGAGGGGGTTGTTTCTTCTACACACGCGCACACACTTCAAAATTTTTTTTCACCGGTTGACTGAGTAGTTGTCCTTAGCTAGAAGGGTTGTTTCACAAATAGTAGTCAATGAATTATGATAGCTATCCTTATTGTAAGCTAACCATTGAATGATGATAAATTTTACCACCTTCACATACACACAAATAAAAATAAGTTCAATATTAAATATTTTTAAATTATATTGATTTACTTTTCAATTATATTTATTTAATTTAAAATTGTATTTATTTAAAATTTTATTATCTCATAAATATTGATGTGCCCTCTTGTATCATGCCATACCACACTTATTCTCTATTTATCAATAAAAATTGCATATAACTATTCGTTAATGAACATAAATATAGTGGAGAATATACATCATTTATTTTTTTAAAGTAGTCCGTATGTTATAAGATTAAGGGTTCTTTGTAATGAACAAAAGTATGGTGGAGAGTAAATATCATTTGTCCTTTCTTTGAACTCGTTTTTTAACTTGAAATTTATATGTTATAAGCACATATGTTTTTTAACTTGAAATGCATATCTTATAAGCATAGATGTGCATACGTTTAGTGTTTTTACTTCACTAAGTTGATGGAGTCGGAGGTCACTAAATACCTCTTGTTTTCACATGTCTTAATATGGATGGTATAGGAAAGGGATCGATTTTTGGGTAAGTATTTTTATTTATTTATTTTATTTGGTATTGAATATTTGTTTTACTCATACCATGGTATTATTAGAACACTTACAAACTCTATATCGTAGCAAAGTGCAAAGCTTTAGTCTTTCATGGAAAGGAGTGGTGGCTAGGTCTTCTGTAAACTGTAGGATTTGTTTTTGGAAATAAGGTTATATCTTTGATTTTATTGCAACTAGATCTAGTCAGTATATAAGGTTTTATGTCAAATCCACCTTGGAAGGTGGAATATTCAAAGACAAGTGTAGTCCTTGACACAAACTTCAAGTTCACAGTGGATGGATTTACTACCCCACTTGCATCTCACAACAAGTTACCATTGCCATTGTCCTTGGACACTTTCAAGCATCACCAAATTTCTAATATGGGTGAGGGTGGTTAAAAGCTAATCTTTGATGAGCTTCAGGGTGTTGGTACTGAACCTATGTATCTCTTAAGGTGAAAAAATCAGAGGGAGGAAAGTCTAATGTATTAAATCCTAGAAGGAAGGGAAGATTGTATTTGGTGTTGGGGAGGATGTTTTCTTGGACAAGATTATGCATTACATAGGGTTTGCTCTATTAGGAAAATCCATGGAACATTTATCTCTAAAGTGCCAATGGCAAATTGGATAAATCAATCCTAGTGGCCTTTGTTGCCTTTGTTTCCTATGCAAAGAATAGGGTGAATGTATCACAGATCTACTAGGTACTTGTCATTGTTCATTGAAGGTTTGGTCTATAGCAAAATATTTGATTGGNCAATGGCAAATTGGATAAATCAATCCTAGTGGCCTTTGTTGCCTTTGTTTCCTATGCAAAGAATAGGGTGAATGTATCACAGATCTACTAGGTACTTGTCATTGTTCATTGAAGGTTTGGTCTATAGCAAAATATTTGATTGGAGGTATGGATGTTTGGGATGGATTGTCTTTATTTGAAGCTTTTAAAGCATGGTGGGAGGACCCATAGTTCAAGGACCCCGAGGCCTTTCCTTTGATTGTTATCTGAGCTTTATGGCTATCAAGGAATGAATCATTGTTTCGAGGTAAGGTCCCTTATGTTCTTCATATTTTATAGAGGTTTGAATATTTATTTGAGGGCTTTAACATCCAAGTGAGGATTCAAACCCCTTGATAGTTAGGCTCTTTATAAGTTGCAAAGCATACGGTGTGGGTTTTTTTTTATGCGGCTTCCCAAGGCAATCATTTTCTGTGTGTCATAAAGAGCGCAATTTTCCTAAATGCCTCCCACTGTTACTCTTCCCACCTATGTTTGGGACATGTCACAAACAACTAGGCATAACTGTATGGCCTTGCAACTTTGTTCAAAATTTCTTTGGAGAAGGGTATGGAGTTTGTTACAAGTGTTAAATGATTCTCAACTCATAATTGAATGGATGAAAGGCACCTTCAATTTGAAAGATACGAGTCTTGCAGGTCTCATGGACCAAGTTCTCCTATAGAAAGGGAGGTTCGGTTTCATCTCTTTTAAGCATGTGTTCATGTTTACATTGCAAAACATACCATCAATCCAAACTTGGTGTTTTGGAAAATGTTGGGCTCCTCTATATCTCTAGGGATTTGGAAGGGGTGGTTATTGAATACTCCCCTCATGCCTTCTTATGAAAGGTTGTTTTCATGAGTGACATTTGTTGTTTTTAGAGTTGAATGTGGCTTATTACTAGTCTATTGTTTTGTGGTAGTGTAAGCAATACACCACGATAGCCATTTGGAGGTTAAGCTCTTAATATATTAGGATCATATCTCTAATTTTTTTTCCCAATAATTTGTTTTTAAATTTTGAATTTTTACTCTCTCTCTCTCTCTCTCTATATATATATATATATATAATTATTTTTCTTTCGGTAGAATTATATATGGATACGCATGCCTCAACCATGCTCAAAATGTAACATGCACTTTTCATCTTATGAAATAACAATACTATGTTTTCTTCCTTGGAAAAACGATATGGATTTATTTTGTGAACAACACATGACATAACTTCAATACATCATGTGAAACTCATCCGCACATATCTACCAACATTATTATGTAACTACATGACTAATGTACATGTGATAACATCAAAATGCTAATGATATTACTTAAGACAAATGTGTTTTTAACACACACATTATTTTCTAACTATCACTTATAAAAATATTGGGAGGATCCCAACATTGGATCATATATCATCATGGTCGTCGGAGGTTGACGCCCATCCATCAGTAACATGTTTGGGATCAACGACTACAAGGTCCTAACCATCATTGTTGATGCAAGAGAGTCATTGAGCATAAAAAATAACAAGCACAAATTTAGGACACTTGTTTATTTTGTTGTGGACACTAAAGAGGCTAATGAAAAAAAATGATGTTTTTGTAAACGCCATGTGACATAAGATCGATACATCATGTGAAACTCATCCACACACATCTACCAACATTATTCTATATGTACATAATTATTATACATGTGATAACATCAAAATATTAATGTTATTACTTAAAAAAATAACTGTAACACATTAAAAATGATATTTATCCTTATCTTATATATAAATATATAAAACTATCCCTTATAGAAATATTGGGAGAAGCTCAACATTACATTGTAGATTATCATGGTCGTTGGAGTTGGCTACCATCCATTAATAACATGTTTAAAATCTACAATTATAAGTTATCAACCATCATTGTTAATGTTAAGAAGTCGTTAAAAAAAAAATGCAAATTCAAAAAAATTGTTATTTTGTCTAATAAACAAGAAGTTAGTGATGTAAGTGTTCCCTCACTTCATTGATTACTACAACTAAATTTCACTACAATAATAATTAATAATCATATTGTAATTATTACTAGTTTGTGATCCAAAAATCTATCATTATAATAATCATATTATAATCATTACGATTTTGTAATCATTACAAAAATCTAATAATTATGTTATAATTATTATGAATATCAAATAAATAACATCTATTATCACTGTAACAATCATATTGTAATTATTATGAATTATCTATCATTATAATAATCATGTTGTAATTATTATGAATTTATAATCATTGTAAAAATCTAATTATTATAATTTTGTAATCATTGCAAAAATCTAACATAATGATGTTGTAATTATTATAAATATCAAATAGATAACATGCCAAAAAAACCGTACAATATATTAATTAACTTTTTAAGAAGTGATTGCAAAAAGTCTAAGGCATATGAAATCTCATGTTATATGTAATTCCTTCTTGTCCTTACAACCAACGACTAAAATGCTATGTTTGGTACAATTGTTAACATGGGTTAAGTTAACTTGTAAAAATCTCGAGTTACCATTAGAGATAACTATGCTCAAGTCTTGTACATACATATACGGTGAAAAAGTAAAAACACATATATTGTGAAAATATGATGTTTCCATAATAATATAAAAGATGAGATAAGATTGATAGTTTTTCCTTAATGAACAAAAGTACGGTTGATGATATATATTATCCATCTTTATTAGTCCTTGCCTTTCGGGCTACAAGGACTATAGTAATCTAATCGATTTATCACTTTTTCATTAGTTTTGTATATAAATCGATGAATTTTTGTTATTTTAACTTAAGGTTTTGAAAAATTTATACAATTTTCTCACTCACATTTTTTTTTTTGGGTCTAAGTTTGGAGGTTGAAGTATTATTTGGCCTGAGACCATTTTGTGAAATAAACTTAGGAAATTGATGATATATTTACACTCGATTACGATGAGGTCGATTAATGTTACACATGAGGTTATCATTAATTCTAAACATTTAATGTTTGGATATACATAGTCCATAGCATAACCTATATTTGTTACATAACCTAGCCGCGATGTCTCATAGTGACAGTTGGTGAGTTGCCACCACCCGCCACTTCCACTTGTATCTTGCATGTCCCTAAGGCTATTTTTCCAAACTAATTTCAAGAGCTGAGATGATTTCAAAAGATGATCATTTGAAAATGATTTCTTTGTAGCCCATGCCTGCAAGAGAAATAAGAAGGATTGGCTCGCACCAGTGCACATATATCCATCCTTCTAAGGCTGACCAACAATAGACAAGGGAGGAAATGGTACAATCTGCAATGTTTTCCATATCCATTGTCCTAAAAAAATCCAGTGAGTAGATTATCATTTTTTCCTTCTTTTTTGTGTAAATAGTTGATAACTTCTATTCAAATTCTATCCAATTCTTCAAGATTCTTCAATGATTCAATAACACATCGTGTTTTTACCTCCCTTATGCGTGTTCCTATACGGTACTTTTCGTCCTCTGTGTGCCTGTACATTATTTTTGTCATGTGATTAAAGAAATACCACTCCTTTTATCGTTGAGTAGTTGGTCCTTGATCCTATTTCTTATTTTTAGAAATAATTTTCAATTATAATGGCATAACACATATAAATTTTGAGAGCATAACACTAGAGTTGAAACTTGTGTTAATTCCTTTTTATTGTTAATATTTTTCTTGAAAATGAAAAAACAAAAAAATTATCTCTCTAACAAAGAAAACCAATTGGATTCATGTTTATTACCTCCCTTATTAGCACCAATCAGATCCCTGCGAAAATATATGACTTATATAAAACTTGATGTCCTTTAAGCAATCCTCCCACTATGCTTCTACATGGCATCATCAATGGCCTATCTATGTTGCACTGCATGTTGTTGTCGTCTCCTAGTTTAGTCAGGAATATACAAGAGATAAGTCCCCATTCTTAGGCCCAAATGATGACTTGTAATTGGACTCCTCATGGATATGAAATATTGTTGAAACCAATGGCTTCCCCATCCAATCAACGTTTGGAGGATACAAACCACATTGCCATAATAAAAGGCATTGTTGTGCCTCCATCGTTCGATAGACTCCCTGATCTCTTCATCGAAGAGCACCCATGGAGCCTGTATAAAGAAAGCAACACATGTAAACCCATGGATCTTGTGTAAAGAAAGAAGCACATGCAAACCTCTTACTAACACACGTAAACCTCCTATGAATATATGTGACACTTGTTAAATGGTAGTCCTACTATGTGACAATGGTGTAATTGCATAAAAAAATAAAATATGACCTAATTAAACAAAAACGTATCATTTCAATATTTTTTATTGATTAAAAAAATTCAAAATTTTATATGTTAAACCTTTTCAAACTAATGCAATTCAAGGTTGTTGCTGCAATACCGTACTATTCATATTTGCATGAAGCATCAAATTATATTAGAAGGCTGCCATGGGGGAGCATGGTTTTGCATTGTAGCACCATTATTAATCCGTTTAGCAGCTGCCTGAATGACTGATATGATTATGAGTCTATGCAAGAGCTTTCCCACATATCCGGGTTTCTCTAAAGAGAACCCCAAACACTGCACTCATTGGTATCCTCCATTTATTCGACCACTCTTTTGAAGCTAACAACATTCGCTCTAGTATGCATTTGGTCGAGCTACTATTATCCCATACTACAACGACCAAATTATCACAAATAATGATAAAATGGAATATACAATAAGCTTGGTTGTGTCTTCAAATAGATATATTACGTAGTTAAATGTAGTATATGTGAACTATATACTGATACTATATACAACTTTTTAACTATTTATGTCATGATTCAAGTACTGATCTTCGCTTGCATCTTTTCAATCCAGAGGAGTCATACCAAATCATGTTTATTCACCAACACAAGATCGAGCAGATTAAGTAATATATTCACCAGATTGATCCAAAAATACAACTATGCCCTACCTGTGTTCTCCTGTTTGTATAATAAAAAGTGACTTTACCAATGGAGAAAATCACCACTTTATAAGAAATGGGTTAAGAGAAACGTTATTGATCTGAAATAATTGGATTCAATTTCACAAATACAACAATACCAACATGAACATGAAAAAAAATGAATTCATTCTCATTCTCACCTTTAAATCGAAGAAAACTGATCATCGAAATCCCTAGGCTCGACCGACGCTTCCTTGAGGAATACCATTTCCTTGTAGTTGGAATTATCCAGAGGCTCATAATCCCTATGTCTCTTGACATGCCCAAAACCCTGACGACTAGACCACATGCAATCAAAACGATGACCATCACACTGATTACATGAACACCAAAGGGAAGACCGAGAAGCACAAAGGCACATTGCTTGTACTCCTCATATCGCACCTAGTCGAGCCCTTGACATGGTTGGGCACATCGAGGAGGCGGTGACAACCCTAGTGCATGCTATAAAATAGGTGGATGAACCCTAGCACATTTGAAAAGGTGGATGGACATCCAAATAGATAGATGAACAACATGCATTTGAAAATGTGGATAAGTATGGTGTTCAAATGTATGCACATTATATGAGGGACACATACCTACTTTTTACAATGTACTCATGGTAATTGTCCCTCTCTTTTTAGACACGTCAAAATGTACTATATCTTATAGGATAAGAACAAAATGAATCATGTTAAGAGAATCGTTGTAGAACTTCAATCTGCCATGTGGAATATAACCATGAGGTTTTCAGTTTCTAGGAGCCCACATGTTAACAAGATCATAGTAATATGACACAACACTATGGAGGGGAGAGTTCTTATGACTAATAAACCACCGAAGCAATATCGTCTATGGGGAATCCTTCACTACTTCCATCTGACATTTGTAAGATTAATAACGAGTAGGTGAATAAAGTCTTTTCAACGAATATCAAAGGATTTTGCTTCAGTACATGGGGACTTTTGAACCCCATTTCACCCTTTACCCTACTTAAGCATTCCATTATCTACGAGTATGGTAGTATCTTGTTTTTCTAATTCTAAATTTTCAACTATTATAAAGTCCCGACCATAAATTTTTGTTATGATTGGCGGTTCTGATCATGCTATATCCACCTACAATTTGTAATGCCCCTTTTTGAGTGATCACTCCGGGAGAATGACTCAATAGATTATTTAATTCATGTAGGCTATAGTCAATGAAAGAGAATTAATTAATTTAATTATTTAATGTCATTTGGGCAAAAAAACAACATTTAAAGGTGACATCAAATAATTAAATTAAAAAGGAGATATGAAGTGACTTTGGAGAAATATTAAAAAGGGAGTTTATAAAGTCACTTTATAATTAATTATTGAGCGAAAAAGGAAAAAGAGTATATAAAGTGAAATTGGAGCTCATTCTCATTATTCATGATTATTATTCTCAAATTGCATTTGGAGAGCTCTCATAGCTTTTTGGATTTGGGGCCTGAAACACTCGAGCAATTGATTTCAGTGGTGAAAAAAATCCACCCTAGCTGATCAAGAAGGAGAGATCACATAGATCTCTCACTAGGATTCATTATGAAGAAAGAAGATTCACCATTTTTCTATATCGTGGGAAAATTTCAAAGTTTGTGGGAGCTTTGTGGTGGCCGTACTTTTTATTTGCAGTTGTAAGAGGCACAAGAAGAGACCGTACCCATTATTTCATATTGTTTATCCAGAAAGAGAGAGGTCGTGTCATTATTTGTTGATCAAAGAGGGCATATCATCATTTGCAGGTCATGGTGGGTTATAAATAAGGTTGTATCAATGTTATCAGTTCGTGGGAGGAATAAGGGAGGTCACACCGACTGTTTTTTGCTTGTTACACTTAAAGGAGGCAGGAGACCACACCCTTGATATCAAATCATGGGCATCTCAAGAAGGGGTAGTGTCATCCCTTTGTTGTTCGTGGGGTTTGTAAGGGCCATATGTGCAAATCGTGGGGTCATAAAGGGGTCGCTCCAACACATACGTGTCTTCCCTTATTCACATTTGTTCTCCTCATTAGATCATACTAGATATCTGATGTAAGTGTTGTCCAAAAGGGGGACGTTTCAATGCTTTGATTGCTGCCCAATCTTGTTGTCTAGAAAGAGGGTGATCCAGTGTATTTACTATTGCTCAAGCACGATTGTTTACAAGTCAGAAAAATGTAAATGAATCTGATTCTATTCACTAAGTTTATTACTGTTATGACAGATTTAATGAGATCATTATCCATTACATTGAATGTATTGCTACTTATTGGAATTTAATAAAATAAAACCCCTTTTGTGTGCCATATCTATTGTGACATTGTCCAAAAGAAGAGATCTGAAATTTCATTTAAACACAAAAACATACCAGCAACCCAAAAGGGGATCTTACACAATTTAACAAATGAAAACAACATGGCTAGAAATGCCATTATAACTTGATTTAAAACATTGAAATGACATGTTCATGTGAAAAAACAAATATTCAAAATTCACATGTAATTACAACTTGGTTAAAATATTGAAATGACATGTACTTGTGTAATCAGAATCCAATCACTCTATGCACGGAATAATGGGATCAAGGATTGCATATGTACAAGTTTTGTACATGAAGTTAAAAGGACCAGTATTCACCACAACATTTAGCTCACATGATGTCAATTGTCAGACATCAATCTATTCTTTGTTGCAGACGTCCATCTATCCTACAAGTGTTCAAGCAAACATTTCTTGGAATCCGGTCTTCCCGTGCACCGTCCACTTATTTGCATTCCCCACAAGAAAGAAAGAAAATGATTTTAACGTCCACGAGGCTAACAATATCCTATGGTATAGACCGCCTCACACACTGATTTCTGCAGTTCAACCCATTTCCTGTTCAACTTTCACACAATGATTTCTGCAGTTCAACCCTTTTCCTGTTCAACTTGATGATGAGCTCTCCCAATTTCTCCACTGTCCCCTCGCTGAATAAGTTATTCCAAGAGCTAGCTCTCAAGATACTTATATAGTTGTTCCTAGTGTCTTTGAAGGATTCACACTCTAAAATGAAATGCCACTGATGTCGATTACCTGAATGAGAACAACGCACTTAAATACTAATTGATTCCTTAATTTCCATGCTATAGAAAAAACGAGTGGAGTGGATTAGTCTTACATATTCTCCATATTTAATAAACCCTAAATTTAAATGGAACCAATTTTAATTAATACATATCTATTTCCCCAAAGAGTATTATTAATATGAATGAAATATGTATATTTTACAATGACGGTGATCATTGTAGCTTTACATTCCAAAATGGTTGGCACTACCAAGGAAATGCCATTTTTCACATATCTTTCTCCCCGATGAACATTATTAATACAAATGAACTATGTATGTTTTACAATGATAGTGATCGTTGCAAATTTAAATTCCAAAATGGTTGGCACTACCAAGACAATGCCATTTTTCACATATCTCTCTCCTTGAGGAACATTATTAATATGAAGGAACTATGCATATTTTACAATGGTAATGATCATTGCAGTTTTATGTAAGTTATAAACTTGCAGGTTTTTTTCCACATGAAAATTGCGCATTATATTAGAAAATATAATCAGTTTACATTGTCGAAATTTCCTTATAGTTCAAGGCCATGCCTTTTCATAAAACTCCAACTGAGATAGCAAAAATAAATAGCTCATTACAATCTGATCAGAATATCAAAAAATATTTGAAGTAAAAAAGGGGACTACTAGTCCACTAAACATAATAGAGTGAAGATTCTATCCATAATGCATTGCCCCCAATATTCTGGATCAATAACAGTCTTCAAAAAAAAAAAAAGGATCAAGTGTCAGGCTAAAAGAGCTTCAAGTGATAGGAAGATCCCTCATGTCCATTGTTAATCTGATAGAAGATTAAGGTTCCCAATGGATCTGTAAGAGCCTTTTTGGAAAGAAAATCTGCCACCTGATTATCTTCCCTATAGACGTGGTCAAAGGTGATTGTATTGAAAATCTTTTTTTGTTCAACCACCCTCTCTTTCCAACATTCAATAGAGCCAACCTGCAAAGAACCAACATTGTTCAACCAATTGATAATAAATTTAGAGTCTCCAAGGATTATAATATTTGAAATCGCCAGCCTGTGGGCCAAGGTGAGAATAGCCCATGCCCCCAAGAGTTCAGCTCTTGTATTCGTACCCTTTCCATAATTCAGGGACCATCTATAAGAAATATTCTCATTGAGGACAATAATTCCCCCAACCCTGCTTATTTCTCCACTCCTCTGTGAAGCCCCATTAAACCAACTCGTTATTTTATCCTTTTGAATACTATAGCCACTTCTTCTTTTTGCAGATTTCAGGATTTTTGATTTAAGACTAGCTACTGCAGCTGAAGAGAGAAACAAAACTTTTTCCACAAAAGGATTTTTTTATTCAAAAAGATCTAAATTCCTTTCAGTCCAAACAAACCAACAGATATAAGCGGATAATGTAGGGAAATTTGCATTCCTAGAAAACCAAGAGTCATAACAGTCCTGTATAGATGTCCCCGTCCAGCCATTTAGAACTTTAAAATGAGTACATAAACTGCACCAAATGGATATCGTAAAAGGACAACAGACAAAAAGGTGGATGGTTGTTTCTTCATTACCTTTACACAAATAACAATACCCAGGACCATTCCAACCTCGCTTGAGAAGGTTGTTCCAGGTGAGTATCTTATCTTCCAACAACAACCATGTAAACAGTTTTAATTTTAAAGGACACCCCCAAGACCAGATTCTCCTTTTCACAATATCATCATTCTTTTGCCACAGCTCCGCATCCAATGCATTATAAAAATTCTTTGTAGAAATAATACATGTGCCATCCCCGCCTGTCCATCAGATCTCATCATGATTATCAGTTGGAAGGATACCCGCAGTCGATAGGTTGCTTCTATAAATATCCCATTCTGTAGCCAAATTACCCGTCAACCCCAAGTTTGTACTGGAAGACCAATTCGCAACTGATACACCAGTGGTATTGGCTCCCCTCACTTGAAATAGGAAATGAACCCAATGTTCATTAAGGTGTTGAATCAAGGCATCAGAAAGAAAAGCTTCATTACCCACCCCCTGGATCGCATATTTATCGATCCAAATGTCTACCCCATTCCCCAGTTTCCAGGCCAACCATCTCACAATTAAGGGAAGAGCATTAATCAAATTTTTCCAAGTTTGCAAGCCAACCCGTGACGTCGGATCAACAAAACGAATATAAGTAATAACTGGGAAATGTGGTAAATATTTGTCTTTTAATACACGGTTCCATATTCTAGGCTGCATCAAACCTCGCCAAAGCAATTTGGCCACTAAATCCCGTGAAAAGAAAAAGATATTTCAAAATCCCCATCCCCCAAAACTCTTTGGTTTTGCAAAAGTCTCCCAATTACACAGATGGTAAGACGAAGAGATATTTGATCTCGACCAAAGGAAAGAGAAAGTCATCCTACGGATCCAGCTTAAAATAGAGATAGGAATGTGAGCCAATGACATCCAGTAAATTGGTTGGCATTCCAAGACTGCCTTGATTAATACATATCTTCCCCCCAAGGTAAGTAATCGATTGCACCAGTGTAGAATTCTCCTTTCATACTTCTTTATGAGCCACTACCAATCAGTCGCCTTGTAACTATCAACCTTTAAAGGAAAACCCAGATAATTAAAACCCTCCAATAAACATTTAGAGCTAAAAAGAAACAGGTATGTCAAGACTTTTAATGCTTCTGGGTGAATGCCATAATAAAGAAAAGTAGATTTGTTGTTATTTATCTCCAGGCCAATGGCTTCACAGAAACACTTTAATAGCTTATGAATTTCCTGCCATTCATCCTATGCAACATAATTCATAATGATCACATCGTCAACAAATAATAGATGAAGAATTCTTACCAGATGAGAGACTTTTATGCCAGAAAGCTTACTTTCCCGTAGACTCTTGTTGAGAGAGAGACTCGATCCTTCCATCACTAAGATAAAAAGTAATGGAGAAAGAGGGCACCCCTGGCGAATGCCTCTTTCACTTTTTATAAACTTGGATGTTTCACCATTAACTAGAATAGCCAAAGAAGATGAGGATACACAACCCATAATCCATCTAGTCATTACATGACCAAAACCACACTGACTCAAAACTAATCTTAAGTAATCCCAATTTATGCAATCATATGCTTTTTAAAGATCTAGTTTCAAGATGATGGCCTGCATTTTCTTTGACTTAATACTTTGGAGACACTCTTGTGCCATACCGATGGAATCCAGAATCTGTCGACCCTTAAGAAATCCCAATTGTTCCTCTGCTAAAGACCTTGACAGAATAGGTCTAATTCTCTTGGCTATGATCTTAGTTACTATTTTATAACACAGGTTGCACAGAGCTATTAAAATTTTGTGTCCGATTTTGATTTGGTATTAGAGAAAGAAAAGTAGAGTTGATAGACCTAAACACTTCTCCCCTGATTCTAGTGTCTTCGACCATGGCGAGAAGATCAGGGTCCACCAAATCAAAAAAGTAAAGGAAGAATTCAATTGTCCATCCGTCCGGCCTGGGGCTCTTGTCTTTTGTAAACCCTTTTAGAACCTTTAATAGTTATTCCAAGGTAACGACCTTTTACAGAAGTTGTACCTCTTCATTCTGTACCATCCTCAGATACAGTTTAATTGTCTCCAATTGTCTCCAATTTGGTCCTTATATCCGATTGGTTCTGTTCCTTAAAAAAAGTCCCAAAATAATTGGTTGCTTCTGCTTTGATAACTTCCTGTATTGATAGCCAATGACCAGTCGCGACAACAATCTCCCAGATATACTTCTTATTTCTTCGATGACTAGCATAACTGTGAAAAAACTTAGTATTCCTATCCCCACTCTTGATCCAGGTTGCCCTACTCTTCTGCCTCCAACATTCCTCTTCTTCCAGTAATAATTTATTATGAACTTCCTCTAGCTGTTTACAATGTAAGTCAACAACATTACTATAAAGGCTATTTAATTTTTGGTGCAAAAGTCCTTCTAGTTCACTCTTCACTTTGTTCAAAAGTTCTTTGCTTAAGACCATCTTTTGGTGCGCCCATACCTTAACTCTTCTCTTAAGATGAGCTAGTTTCTCCACTAGCCTTTGTTGAGGTGCTTCCAAGAGAGTAAAATGATTGTCTAGCCAAGTCTCCCGAGTTATTGTAGAGAAGGATGGGTCTTCTAACCAAATCGGATTAAATTTGAAAGGGTAAACAGTCTTGGGAAACCCAATATCCAACTAAAAGAAAACAAGAGCATGATTTGATAGATAACTCAAACCAACCCATGATCTATACCTCGACAAGGGTCCAAGTAAACCTTCTAACACAAAGATTCTGTCCAGTCGCTTAGAGATGTTGGAATCCCCCAGCCTACCATTGCGCCAAGTCGGTTACAGCTTTGAAAGAGCCACATCCACTAGAGAAGAATTTGCAAATAGATCCTTAAAGAAAGAAGCCAATGGATCGATGATTGCAGATGGTCCCCAGATCTCATCCAGGCCCAAAGAGAAGTTTAAATCCCCTGCCAGAATTAAACCTGAAAAGGACAAAAGACCTTTGTCCACGCATTGGTTCCAAAAGCTTTTACGATCCGAACATGGGCCATAAACATTCAAAAGATTGAGGCTCCTCTTGTCAGCCAAATTGTAACCTGTCAAGAGAATGGCTCCACATGTATGGACCGATGAGAAGGAAAAAAACTGTGGATCCAAAGAAACCAACATTCCACCAAAATGTCTAAACGCAGTAACAACACAAGCTAACCAGTCCGGTTTTAAAGAAAATAAAAAATCCCTTGCCTTCACATCAGTGGTCAATGTCTCTTGTAAAAATATGATATGCGGTGAAACTATAGAGAGGATCCTCCACATCAAGGCTAATTTCAGGGGCCCTCCAACCCCTGAAATATTGAGAGATAACAATATCATCGTTTAACCCTAGCTAGGGATTTTAATCCTCTAAGCGCCCCAAGGTCACCAGTAGAAAAATTTAAAGTGGAAGCAATGGATGGAGAAGGTCCCGCTCTTTTCCGAGCGCTTCTAGTTTTTATCGGAGACAGTTCCAAACCCAATCCCTGAGACCAGGCAAAAGAAGTTTCTTTCGAGAGAGAAGGGATAGAAAGGTCAGAAACCGAGGACCCTTATGCCCCACCAGTCACTTCAACACTATTTGAAAAAATTGGCAACTATATTGGACTAACAACCTCCCTAAGGGTACCAAGGTTTGACACAATCTTTTCCAGAGACACATCACTCAAATCAGGCTCCCCATACCCTGGAGGTAGGGTAGGATCACCATCTTTACTGCTAGGGGGAGGGGCAAAACTAGGCCTGTAAAGTGGCTCACTCTGATTCAAAATTAATTCCAAAGTATCCCGGGGAGATAGTGAAGGCAACCCCAAGACATATGGGCCAGAATGCTCCCGCTCGTTCACCCTAACGACAAGTCTATCAGAAACCCCCGACACCTTTGTATGCATTAGATCCTCCTTCGAACCAGTACGAGAGTCATGTTGCTCTGGAGTCTCACTAATCCAGTAAAATGAAAATCGAGTTGCTCCCTTTCCAAAGAAGACAAAGAACTATAAAGAGAAGGAATAAGGTGACACGACTTACTCAAAAAATAAGAAGAAGATTGTGGAGGGAATTCCAAATCCCGCAAATCTGAGTAGTTGTCCTGCGCTGAGTCCTGCAACTCAGTCGGATAAGCATTGAAACCAGGTTCTTCTTCCAGCGACTCCTCATAAGAAAAACCCAAAGAGTTTTGGTAGTCCTTTTTCAAATGTCTCGTCCGACAACAGAAGGAGCATCGAAAGGGTACTCCGAGGTAGTCCAGGCGTTGTTTGTGAATAAAACCTCGTCAATCAATCTCTAAGGTTTCTAAGAGTCCACCATGGATATGAACCTCGACAAGGATCTTGGCCATGCGTCTGTTGCTGGAGTTCAGAACCTTTTCATCCAATTTAATGAAGCGACCCAACTCATTCCCTATAGACTTCAAGGCTATGAGATTCCAAAAGTGAAGGGGAAGTCCAAGCAACAAAATCCATAAGTGTCGAAAGATAAAGTACTTAGTAGCCGGAATAAACTTAAGACGCCATCTTTTAAGCATCAGACTACCATCATCAAAAGCCCAAAAACCTTCTAAAATTCTGTTGGAATCCTCCGGAGTATGGAAGACAAAGCCGAACCAACCCCTTGGCATCGAGAGAAGAGTCAAAGTATAACCCAAAATGGGAGTCCAGTTTGCCTCCATCCAATCCGACACTGAGCTAAAAGCATATTCATAAGATAGTTAAAATATAACAATAATTTAACTTCATTTAAATTTAGGGTTTATTAAATATAGGAGAGGATGTAAAAGAAATTCAATATTTAATAAATCCTAAATTTTAACAAGTGTTACATGACAATTTAGTCCTTACCGAATAATGAATTAAGTTGTTATGTAAGTTTTGTAGAAATTAAATAATATAACGAAAATTAAAATTGAAAATCCTGTACCTCAATATAAATATAATAATAGTATTTTTGGTTTTTTATATTTTGATTATATAATAACATTAAAAACATTGATAATTATTTCTTGTGAATTTTAAAGAAGACTTATCTTTAAGAAAAATGTAAGAGTAAAGTTCATTGGCAACAACGAATTGGAATGAAACACTAAATCTTTAAACCATAAACCACAAACATATAGAGAAGTGACCTCATTCATTAAGAATGGGAAGTCAAAACTCTATCGGTACAAATTGAACCCTAATTCTTGAGGTCGCAACCATTTTTTATTTTTTTTGCATTAATTGAAAGTTTATCTCCAATCCGTGTCCATCAAAGGTTGCAAGGTTATTCCAAATATCTCTCTTGTTAT
>SNQJ01S0202467.1:0-14906 GCA_010110895.2 Picea sitchensis | reverse complement strand
TCCAGTACTAGGATAACCATCTGAATGCCATCTCATCCTTCTAGAAGATTCCCTTCTAGAAGCATCGAGAATTCATCTTTTTCCTTTCTTTAGAAAGAGTTTGCACCCTAGCAGTTCAACACAGTGTGAACTTCTTGCACCCTGGCTTAAGGCAGCCTACAAGACTCATGCATTCTCGCAGGCAAATATACTAGCAGCCCGCAAACAGTCTTAAAAAATGAGTTTTCTGGAAGAGATGAAAATAACTTTTTCTCAGGAGAAAGTTCTTATGAAGAGCCTGAGTACACCATCATCAATACATCATCCCGACAACCAAAATCATGGGTAACACTTATCCCTACCCCCGATGATTTTGAAGAAGGCAATATGGCCAATATTTCCCCCACCGTCAAAAGCGATATTTCCATCAAACCTGGAGTCATAGAGGAAATCACCATTGGCGCCGCCTGCTCTCCTGAAGAAATTACAGCCTACAAAGATCTCTTCTAGGAATACCGGGACATTTTTGCCTAGTCATACACAGAGATGCCTGGCCTTGATCCCTCTTTTGTCGAACATTGTATAAACACATGGCCCGATACCACACCTATCCGCCAAAATCAACGTCCGCTACACCCATCCAAAGCAATGGCCATCAAGGCCAAGATTGAAAAATTACGCGTTGTTGGGTTCATCTACCCAATCACCTATACGTCATGGGTCTCCAACCCTGTCCCTGTTAACAAAAAATAGGGCATTATCCATGTCTGTACAGAATTTCGTGATCTCAATCACGTCTATCCCAAAGGCAACTTTCCAACGCCCTTTATCGACCAAATTATCGACGATTGCGCCATCCACGAGGCTTTGTCCTTCATGGACAGTTTCTCTAGCTACAACCAAATTCAAATTCACCCAGCCGATTAGTACAAAACCGCATTCACTACCCCCTGGGGCACTTTTTCATATTGTATCATGCCTTTTGGCCTCAAGAACGCTGGCGCAACTTTCCAACGGGCCATGACATACATCTTTCATGATCTAGCTCATATCATCCTCGCATACTTGGACGACCTCACAGTTTGATCCAAGAAATGCACTCAGCATCTCGATGATTTTCGAATCATCTTCCAAAGGTGTCGTCAGTACAACATCCACTTGAACCCCCTCAAGTGCATCTTCTGTGTCACTGTTGGATGCCTCCTTGGGTTCATCATTTCCCAACGTGGCATTACCATGGACCCCCTCAAGGTCCAATCCATCACAGAAATTCCACCTCCTCGAAATTTATGCCAACTGCAGAGCCTACAAGGCAAAGCTAACTTTTTACGGTGCTTTGTCCCAGATTGCCTCAACCGTCTCAATAGTAGTTCTCATCCAAATAGGGGATGATGACCATGAGCATGTAATTTACTACATTAGTAAAAATCTTTCAGGGACACCCTTGAAATACAATCACGAAGAGAAACTGGCCCTTGCAATTGTCCTCGCAGTCTAGAAACTATGCCATTACATTATGCTTTGGACTACCAAAGTCGTAGCAGATTCCAACCCCATGAAATACTTGCTCAGTCATCGAAAAATTAATGGTAAATTTTCCCAATGGATCGCCATCCTTCAAGAGTATGACCTCAAATTTTCAACACCCAAGAGAAAGAAATCCCTCGTCCTCGCCGAACTCATTATGGCATTTCCCTCCGATACTACCAGTACCCCCATCAATACCAACTTCCTTGATGAACATATCTTTTACATCCCCTCGAATGATCCTTGGTATGGCGATCTTATCGTCTACCTTCGAACACAGAAATTCAAAAACCACCTCTCCCTGAAAGATCGTCGACGTATTCGTCACCAGGACCCCCGCTACCTCCTTCTTGGTGATATCTTATATTGGTGAGGGATCGACACCATACTTCTTCGATGTTTGACTATCGATGAGGTCGATAGAGTCTTGAATGATTTCCACAGTAGCACTTGCGGGGGCCACCTCTCAGGGATGTCCACCACTCATAAAATCATTCATGTCGGTTACTTTTGGCCTACATTGTTCCACGATTGCATCCACGTTGTGAAGCAATGTGACAAATTTCAGCTTTATGCCAACAAAGCACGAGCACCAGCTGCTCTTCTTCACCTAGTCATTATTGTCGGCCCCTTTTGCAAATGGGGCATAGACTTCATGACTTGCAACCCTCCATCTAGCAATGGACACAAATACATTGTCGTTGCAGTCAATTACTTCACCAAGTGGGTTGAAGCCATGCCTACCTTCAATGACACCGCTGACACTACAATGCGTTTTTTCTTTAACCACGTCATCTCCTGCTTTAGAGTACCAATACAACTAGTCTCTGATCATGGGAAACATTTAGAGAATGAGATTTTCATCGAACTCTCATCCAGGTTAGGCTTCTCCCATGAGTTTTCCTCCCCATACTACCCTTAGTCTGACAAACAGGTAGAAGCAGTCAACAAGGTCCTCAAAACCATGTTGCAGTGCACGGTTAACAAACATAAGACCAATTGGCATCATATGTTGTTTTCCGTGCTATGGGATTATCACACAGCAGTTAAAATTGCCACTGGTTTTACACCATTTCATCTAGTCCACGGGGTCGAGGCCATTCTCTCCATCAAGTGAAAAATTCCCACCTTATGCACCGCTATTGAGCTATTACCCGACACTGCTACACTAAAGCAGTGATTGTTGAACTTAGAGTCACTGGATGAATATCATCGGTCTTCATTACAAAACAATGAGGCAGCCAAAAATTGGTCGAAGGCCACCTTTGATTGCCATGTCAACCTTCGCTCATTCATTGAAGGCAACCTCATCCTTGCTTACGATATCGCCCATGACACCCTCGGCCATGGAAAATTCAAATCACTCTAGGATAGACCTTACATCATCCAACATTTCCTCACTAAAGGTGCCTACATTCTAGCCTCTCCCAAAGGCCACCCTCTCAAAGAACCCGTCAACGGGTTGAACATAAAGAAATTTTACGCCTGAGCGTAGCCATCCTACACTAGGATTTTTCTTTTTGTACGCTTTTTGTAGAGTTTTTAATCTTCTTTTTTTCCATGCCTTACGTCTAATCTACCATGTGTGTTATTGACAGATTCCTCTTCCATCGGCCTACCACATCGGTTACGCCGATAGAGCTAGCCGGTGGACACAGAATCTCACTTCGGCCGCTTGGGCCCTCTTTTCCCCTCACATGAACTGCTCCTCTCCAGCGGCATGTGTTTGGGCTCAGAAACCAACAAACAAGTAGAATACACCACCGTCATTGGCCTCACTCACCGAGGCCAGTCATTGCCATATTCATCACCTTAGCATCTTCCAAGATTCCCAACTCGTGGTCCTTCCGCTCAACAATGTGTACCGTTTCCGCGATCCTTGCCTCTTCCGAAAATACTTGCAAGTTAAACTTTTATCTCGACATTTTGATTCAATCACATTTTCACATATCCCAAGACAATTCAATCAAATAACAGATAATATGGCTAACCTAGTGTTAGATTGGCATTTATCACATCAAGATACCAGTACGCATACATAAACCATCAATAGTCTATCACAGCATATAGATTAGACATCATCAAAAAACATTCAAAAACTTCAACACATGTGAACATCACAAACATCCCAAAATGTATATATATGTATATCGATCAATGTGCCATCAGTGTTTACAAAAAATAGTACATCAAGTACAACATCCGTAGGTAGGAAAACCACCTCACCCCTATAGATACAAAAATGGTGCCACCTCACCATATACCAAATGGGCTCACCAACCTATATAAATACAATAATATATATACTGAGGCTCTCATTGTGCCTCTAGCGCTCCACCACCTGGTCCTCGCTCTGGAGGT
Source organism: Picea sitchensis (assembly GCA_010110895.2). Lineage (NCBI taxonomy): Eukaryota > Viridiplantae > Streptophyta > Pinopsida > Pinales > Pinaceae > Picea > Picea sitchensis. The sequence continues at coordinate 11,039 of SNQJ01S0202467.1, read as the reverse complement.
GGTACCCCACCAACTAGGCATCCCTCGGGCCCTGGAGGAAATTGCCCAGTCATCGTCACCCCTGCTATAGCTACTCTACAAACCAAGGTCTGTGACTCTGTCGACAAGCCCACATAGTGCTCCAAGACTCCCTCATCCTGGATACGGATCCACAACCCCTCGGGCACTCCCTGTAAAATCACCTCCAGTCGGCGGCGCAACTCATCCAACTCTCTGTCAACCCCCGTCAGAGCTGCATGTGATGGTCCTGCGCCGAGGTCATCATAGCAGCATCTCCTGGCTGCTCTCTCATCATCGACGGGCCTTGCCCCAGCATCCTCTCGTCGTCATCTCTCCCTTGCCCAAAGCTCTCCCCGCGATGGTCTCACCAGCCCCTGACGCATCGGCACCCTGATCAAATCTACCTCACGCCCGCGAGGCCCCACATCTGCACACATAACAAACAAATGATAGCATCAGCATCCATCCATACATAAAATATATGCTATACTATCTAAATCCCAAAAACATCAAAACAAATCAAACCACATACCTCTCTGGTCGAACACCTCTCTAGGAGGTAGCACCATATCGGGATCACCCCAGAAGTCCACCCCACTATACAGAAACTAGAGGATGATCTGTGGCATCTAATGCCACACCCGTGCTGGCTCGGCCATAAAATAATGGTCCCCCTCCCCACCACCATGACGAACCAAAATCGTCGCCCACAGCCTCAGTCATGGCTCAGGCACACCAGGTGCGTCCAATAGCACTCTAGGGAGCAGCATGGGCACCCTCTCTAGAAACCACGCTACCAAGATGGACCTAAAGGAAAACTCCCCTGAGTCAGGAGCTCGACACCTGTTGAGCTGCCCCACCATCTTGGCATGCAACATCAAGCCCCAGTCAAAATGCTCACCCACCAATTCCCTCTACATAATATTCAGTTGGCCCCCACTGATCCGTTGAGTCGCGAGAGACCCATAGACTCTCACAATCATCACTTCCATGCAATAATGCATAAGGGCGTATGTTGGCCCTTGGTTATGGAAGGAAGCAAAGTACAAGGAAGAAAAGGTAAAAAGCGAGCTTCACGGGAGACACAGTGACTGTCACCGGTTTGAAGTGAGCAAAAGAGCATAAAAGATGGAGCAAAGTGAGGAAAAGCAAGCCAGTGGATGAGGAGATCGAGGATGACAGATCAGAAAGGGAGATTGATCGAGAATGACTCAGAAGGTGGGAAAAGCTATCGTTGGATGTTTTGGAGCACCGCGCGAGAAGGAAGGAAAGACAGGCTGGCGAAGCCCGGAAAAAGAGGGTCAAGTTGACCTAGGGTTTTAGACACCTAGGGTTTTGGTATTTAGGGTTTTGGCACCTAGGTTTCGACCTAGGGTTGTCGGTGAGTGATTGTAATGTATAAATAAAGGTCAAGAAGACCTGGGTCAGGTTGTTGTTGTTGTGGTTCATGTTATGTTGGTCAATGAGTATTGAGAGAGAGAGAGGATTGTATTGTAAGATCTTCAGCTATGTGCGAAGGTCAAGTCCTGCAGCTGGGTGCATGGGAAGGGGGGAGAAAGAGAGAGAAGAAGGAAGATATGATAGTTGAGAGTGCAGACAAGAACTGTATGCTTTTCCTTAATAAATCATAAGCACAGTTCTGTGGATGTAGCCCTAGAGAGAGGGTGAACCACGTATACCTTGTGTTGTGGACATTGTTGTATTAGATCAATTCTATAACTGTGCAGGATAGATCTTGCTTGATATGTGATAAGTGCATATTGTGTTGTTATTCTATTGGATTCACTTGATATTCCCCTGGTTGTAGACATCTTTGTCCTGCAACCCCCTCATAGCTGCTTCGGGTGAGACTGCATATTCTTCGCATGTGCTACTGAAAGGGCCAGTAGCTAGGGCTTTGTTGGTGCGCTCTTGAGCGTTGAACCCTAGGTCTGCCCCTATGCCAACAAATGGTTCTGTTGCCGGGACAGGAATCTTCATGAGGGAATGTCAAGGTGGTTCACGTCAAAGATAGAGATTCAAAAGTGGATAGAGGATCAAGAGAGGGACTTCACTAAAGCCCAGAACAAGAACCCTAAGTTGAGTACCAAGGATTGGCTACAAAGATACATCCTCACCAACATTCACGAGATCTTCTTTGAAGGAATCCATCAAGAGCTACACGAGTGGTTGGCTAGGTTAGCTGACACATAGTTTGAGATCAGATCTAGACCTCCTGTGGTTTGGATGTCGGCGTTGATCTAGAAGGTCAAGAGAGTTGATAACGTTGTATCCAGAGCTATAGATCACTGGTTTGATAGTACCATTGGAGGGTATATCACCGAATTTATTGTTGACAGAACAGAATCATATAGCCAGGCCAAGAGATACTTTTTCAAGGGACCCCGAGGGAGATTTTTGCATTTTCTGAAGTTAAAAATCAAGATGCTCTTGCATGAACACCACATATTAAAGATACAGTAGACTGGATGGATCTGAAAAGGCTAATTTTCAGAAGTTCAGACAGCGACAATGACACAAAATTTGGACATACACACAGTGGAAGAGTGTTTAGAGGGGTTCACCTTGAGAACATGTTTAAGCAAAACTATGGAGAAGAAGGTTTCTACAATGGAGAAGAGGTAGATCTGACAGACGAAGAGCACTCAGAAACCCCTAGAGCAGAGGAAGAAGCAGTTGAAGAACTTTGCCAAAATGAGCCAGAAACCTCAGGAACTGCACAGGCTACTAAAGTAAGTAATATCAATCCTCTTGTTGTTTCAGAAACGTTAAGTCATCAAGGTATGTTGAATCACAAGAGTCCGTAGAGTACTATTACTAGCAGTTCAGCATCTACTCAGATAGGAAACCTAGGAAACTTCATGGTAGATGAGATGATGCTCCCTATCTTTACAGGAGATGGATCTAAAGACCCTGATCAGCACTAGTTCTTGTGCGAGGTCGTATGGAACATTAAAAACATCACCAACGAAGTTGTTAAAAGAAACTAGTTTAGCACTACACTGAGGGATCGCATGTTGAGTTGGTACATGAAGCTTGTCCAAGGACTTACACAGCCTAAGCCACTAAATGAGATCAAGAACACACTGGTTGCAGAGTTTAAAAAGCTGAAGTTGGAGTCACAGTGTATTACCAAGCTGAAGGAGATCAAACAGAAAGTAGCCAAACCTGTTTGGGAGCTCGATCAAAGATTCAAGACCCTAACAAGCCGATTGACTTTTAAGATCCCGGATGAGCAGAACAAAGAATGGTTCATCACGGCTCTCTTACCACATATAAGAGTTCCCCTGATGCAGCAGAAGATTGCTTCGCAGGCAAAAGCTCTGGAGATCACCATGAAGCTTGAATCAGCACCTATGGGAGAATCCAGCTCAGGTATGAGCCAGATCTTGAGCCAACTGACTAGTTTATCTCTGCAGGTTGAGGACATGAATAAGGACAAGGGGAAGGAAAAAAGAGAAGATATCTGGTGTGTAAGATGTAGATCCAAACATCATGATAAAGAACATTGTCCCCTATTTCATGAATATTTGGCCTTAAGGGCGCCGAGCCCCTTGAAGCAAGTTAATATGCCCTGGTGCAAAGTATGCAGAACCCGACATCGCCTTGGTGAGTGCTACTATATGCAGAAGCATGTTCAGACACCCACAAACTTGTACTGCACATTATGTAAGTCCATATAGAACAACGATAGAGATTATAGGACCTTTGACCTGATGCATGAAAGATCAAGAGACATATATAAAATCAAAGGCGAAGCACATCAAGAAGGAAACAATGCGCAATATAACTCCCAGGGAAGAGGAAATTTCAATCCTCGTGGTGGATTCAGAGGACGAGGAGGACGAGGAGGTATGGGCTGAGGCCGAGGAAAAATAATATGTTATAACTGCGTGTAGCTAGGACATCTAGCAAGGGACTGTCAGAACCCTTGTACCACTTGCAGTTATTGCAACTCTTTCGAACATGTCATTAAGGACTGCCCTATACTGCTAGCAAAGCTTCAGCAAAGACGAGGACCTCAATAGAACCCACAAGTACAACTGATATATGTCAAACCTTGCGGAGCAAACCCTAGAGTCATTGTTATTACTCAAGGAGGCGTTGATTTAGGAGAGGATAGAATGACCCAGGAGAAGATCTCAGAAAACTCAGGTATCAGGAAAGCTGCGGAGAAGACTGAAGCTTTTGATGCGAAGAAAGAAAGGCAAATCTTTGAAGAGGACAGGAAAGAATTCAAAGCAGATCAAGGGTCTTCTTCAAAAACACAACCAGAAATAAGAGAATATGGAATGCCTCGTGCATTTGATCAGTCTGCCTCGCCCAAAGAGGGAAAATAGGTAAGTAAACTTGTCAGTTTCTTATATATGCTCATAGAACTGTTTAAAGATGGGAAAGCTATATAAGAACTGCAAAACCTGGTTAAACAGTATGAGATAGGAAAGAAAGATCCCTTATTGAATAAGGCAGTACACCATATTGGTAAGAAGAGAAGGATAAATAAATAATTACACATGAATGCTCAGATAGGAGAATATGATATAGACTATGTGGTCCTCAACTTAGGGTTGGAGGTTAATGTCATGATGAAGCAAACCTGGGCACTAATGGGAAAACTGAAACTGATATATTCCCCTATCAGACTTTGCATGGCTAATCAGCAAGTTATTAGCCCATTTGGCAGTTGGAACATGTCCCTGTGGACATCGACGAAGTTAGAACCTTTGCAGATTTTGAGGTAATTGAAATTGTTGATGACAGCTGCCCTTACCCTGCATTGTTAGGAATCGATTGGGCCTTCAATAATTATACCATTGTCGATCTAAAGAAGAGGCATATGACATTTGAAACAGATGGCCTTAGGTTCATTGCTCCTTTAGATATAGATGAGGGCCCTAGATACACAGAACCTGTCAGAGAAGAAGACCATGCGTACAAACTGGAAAACATCTACCAACTAACAGCCAGACAGCAGGATTATATCAATCCTACAGCCGAAGAGAATCTGAGCTGGAAAAGTGACAATGCATGTTCATCAGACTTAGAAGAAGTGTTGGAGAACTAGCAAAACCAGATGTATGAAGTATCTACCAGAAGATGTGCTAGACTAACCAGAGAGGTTCGCTGGATCGGCACAACAGTGAGTAAATTACCCACGTTTGATGGGCTGAATCCTTTAGAAAAATTCTTATCCAAATTTGAGACAAGTGTACCAGCACAACAGAGGTTGTTGGCAATGGAGGAGGCCATGAAAGCCACACTGGTAAGATGGTGGGGGACGCACAAAAGAAACATCACAGACTGGACACAATGTCAAACTTTGATGACAGCGTAGTTCTCAGCATAAGCAGTAAGCTGCGAAGTAAGGTACATAGGTCGAAGCTTCCCAAAGGACCATGTGAGAAGTTGTGAAGAGGCCTGGAGTGACATCCCTCGAGACCAATGGGTGCACCCCTTCATTAACACGTTGGACACGATTTTTATCAATTAGTACCTTCAAGCGGAGCTACTCCTCATCACTGCAAATTGGGAAGGTATGACTCAAAATTTTGTAACCACCTTTTTGTTTGAAAGTGAATTTCCTTCAGTCGACCATGCATTACAGATTGTCAGACAGAGAGTACTCAAAGATTCATCTAACCTCCCTATGCAACAAGAAGAGGGCGAATGGACTGCGCCATTCCAGAAGTTTCAAGGATGTTACAACATCAATGCCAGCGATGATGATGATCCCAGGAAGGTAAACATCACTGAGACAGAAGGCTAAAGAGATGTGGAAGGACCAAGAGTAGAGCTACCATTTATTGGTCAGCCGATCAAGATCAAAAAGGTCAACATTGGAACAGAGGAGACACCGAAGCTTTCCAATGTCGAAGATTACTGGGATGTTGCTACCATTGACAAGATTACAGAGTTGTTGCACGAATATAAGGACTTGTTCCCAACCAATTTCACTAATATGAAGGGAATCAAAGGACCTATGGGAGAGATGAGAATACCTTTGAAACCAGATCCGAAGCCATTCAAGCAAGGACCTTACAAGTTGAACCCGAAATACAAGGAAAAAGTCAAGATTGAGCTCGAGAAAATGCTGGAAGCAGGGATTATTGAACCTGTCAAAGAGTCGAAGTGGATCGGCCCTATGGTAGTACAAGATAAGAAGACCAAAGGTGAGATCAGGATATGTGTGGACCTCAGGAAGTTGAATGATGCATGTCTTCATGACCCCTTCCCTACACCATTCACCGATGAAGTATTAGACAACGTGGGAGGCCAGGAGGTATATTCTTTTACAGATGGTTTTTCATGATATCATCAGATATGGATTGCCAAGGAGGACCGCCATAAGACCATGTTTGCCACTAAATGGGGATCCTACCAATATACTGTAATTCCATTTGGACTGAAGAATGCCCCAACCATCTTTTCCAGGGTGGTGGTCGAAGCGTTCAAAGAATTTCTACATAAATTTTTAGAGGAATATTTTGATGACTGGACTGTGTTTAGTTTGTTGAAAAACCATATTGAATCTCTAAGGATAATGTTGGATAAATGCAGGCAGTGTCAAATTTATTTAAATTTGAAGAAGTGCATCTTCTTCTCATCATTTGGAGTACTATTAGGTCATATTGTATGCAAGCAAGGATTGTTGGTTGACCCATCAAAGATTGCAATTATAGTTGATTTTCCACCACCTACTTCAGTCAAACAACTGCACACTGCGCTAGGACATACTAGCTATTACATACAATTTATTAAAGGATATGCCCAAATCACAACACCGATGGAGAAGCTGTTGAAGAAGGACCATCAGTTTGACTGGACAGATGAATGTCAATAGAGCTTCGACACACTAAAACAGAAGATGGTCACTGCACCCATTCTAGTTTTCCCAGATTGGACCAAGGAGTTTCATGTGCATGTCGATGTGTCTTCTATTGAATTAGGAGAAGTACCGGCACAACCGAGAGAAGGGGAGATCGACCATCCATTAGCATTTGCCAGCAGGAAGTTATCTACAGCTAAGACTAACTACACCACTACAGAAAGAGAAGGGTTAGCCATGGTGTATGCACTGCAAAAATTCTGCCACTACTTGTTGGGAGGACACTTTAAAATGTTCACAGATCACTCCACACTGAAGTACCTAGTCAACAAGTCAGTGTTGGGGGGGGTGAATCTACAGATGGTTTCTATTGTTTCAAGAATATGACTTTGAAATCATAGTTAAACTAGGAAGAATGAACAACGGTCCTAACCACTTGTTGAGGTTGGAACATAGCGAAGACCCCACCAGCTTAGAGGACACGTTGTCGGATGCACAGCTGCTTTCCATTAGAAAGATTGATGACCACTTTGTAGACATAGTCCAGCTCCTGTCAACAGGAATCGCTCCAAGTGAGTATACAATTCTTCAGAAGAAACAACTAGTAGTGCACATTGCAGACTTTTCGCTGATCGTTGGTCATCTGTACAAAATGGGACCTGATGAGATACTGAAAAGGTGTGTTATGGAGACAGAGTGACCACTGATCCTCACAGAATCTCATGAGAGCATCGCAGAAGGACACTATGCAGGGAAAGCAACTGCGCAGAAGGTTCTACGAGCTGGCTTATGGTAGCCTACCTTACACAGAGATTCTAAAGAATATGTCAGAGCATGTGATGTATGCCAGAGAGTTAGAAAACCATCCTGAAGAGATGAAATTCCATTAGCACCGCAGATGACCCTACAAGCATTTGAAAAGTGGGCCATTGACTTCGTGGGGCCTATAAACCCACCAAGGAAGTGCACAGGAGTGAGGTACATTATTACTGCAACCAAATACTTAACTAGATGGGTTGAAGCCATAGCAGTCAAGGACTGTAGTGCAAATATGGCTGCGTGTTTTATATTTGATGACATAATAACAAGATTTGGATGCCCTAAGATCCTTATGAGTGATCAAGGCACACACTTTATCAATAAGACAATTGAATCCCTGACTGAAGAGTTTACAGTCCACCGTCAGAAGAGTACACCTTACCATCCAAAAGAAAATGGGACAGTCGAAGCATTCAACAAGATCTTGGAGACCACATTAACGAAGATTTGCAATGTGAACGGGAATGACTGGGATTTAAGAGTGTCTGCAGTATTATGGGCTTATTGAACCACTTGCAAGAAATTAACAATGCAAACCCCTTTCAAGTTGGTTTATGGTCTTGAAGTTGTTGTCCCGATGAAATATTTGGTACCAAGCTTAAGGATTGTTGCGTTCACAGACATGGATGATACTAGCGCTGTTCAGGAGAGGCTTACACAGTTGGTTGAACTGGAAGAAGATAGATTCATTGTTGGGTTCCATCAACAAGTTCAGAAGGAGAGAGAGAAGCACTATCATGACAGGCACATCAAGAAGAAGGCATTCAAGCAAGGTGACTTAGTGTTTATGTATGACAGTAAGTTTATAAAACACCCTGAGAAGTTCAGAACGCATTGGCTTGGACCATATGAGATCGCCTATGTCACAAAAGGAGGAGCTATGTAGCTGAACACATTGAATGGAGAATGGAAAGAAGGATTGGTGAATGGGAGTCAGTTGAAGTTGTATTATGACAACCAGATGCCCCACAACTCTAAGTAAAGCCAAGAGGAAAAGGGTCTAGGTACCAGGTGTAGTAGAAACTGGGTACCAAACACAAAAAAGACAGTATGCACAAGGAGGGAGGAGAGGCACAAAGCAAAAAGAAAAGGCTGCACTGTGCAGTCCATGTCGAAGAAAAATAGAGGAACCAGATCCGAAGTGCCTCAGAACGAGTCACAGGTGAGTGTTGGGGGCCTATTGGACCTTGGTTATGGAAGGAAGCGAAGTACAAGGAAGAAAAGGTAAAAAGAGAGCAACATGGGAGACGCAGTGACTGTCACTGGGTCGAAGTGAGAAAAAGAGCAGAAAAGATGGAGCGAAGTGCAGAAAAGCAAGTCGTTGGATGAGGAGATCGAGGATGATAGATCAGCAAGGGAGATGGATTGAGAATGACTTAGAAGGTGGGAAAATCCACCGTTGGATGCTTTGGAGCACCGTGCGAGAAGGAAGAAAAGACATGCTAGCGAAGCCTAGAAAAAGAGGGTCAAGTTGACCTAGGGTTTTAGACACCTAGGGTTTTGGCACCTAGGTTGTGACCTAGGGTTGTCGATGAGTGATTGTAATGTATAAATAAAGGTCAAGAGGACCTAGGTTGGGTTGTTGTTATTGTGGTTCATGTTATGTTGGTCATTGAGTATTGAGAGACAGAGAGGATTGTATTGTAAGGTCTTCAGTTGTGTGTGAAGGTCAAGTCATGCAGTTGGGTGCGCAGGAAGGGGGGAGAAAGAGAGAGAAGAAGGAAGATCTGCTAGCTGAGAGTGCAGACAAGAACTGTATGTTTTTCCTTAATAAATCATAAGCACAGTTTTGTGGATGTAGCCCTAGAGAGAGGGTGAACCACGTATACCTTGTGTTGTGGATGTGTGATTGATGCTTTGATCTCTGTTGTTGTTATTTTGTTGTTTGCATTGCTATATTAGATTAGTTCTATAACTGCGTGGGATAGATCTAGCTTGATAAGTGATAAGTGTATATTGTGTTGCTATTCTATTAGATCCACTTGATATTCCCCTGGTTGTAGACATCTCTGTCCTGCAACCCCCTCATAGTTGCTTCGAGTGAGACTGCATCTGCTTCGCAGGTGCTACTAAAAGGGCCAGTAGCTAGGGCTTTGTTGGTGCGATCTTGAGCGTTGAACCCTGCGTCTGCCCCTGTGCCAACAGTGTCCATCGCCCCAATACTCACCACAGATATGCACATAAAGTCCTCCCCCGTATAGTAGGTTCGGGCTAAGACAACCAACTGTCCATCCCTGGGTAATATAGGCTCAGCTGGTAGTAGGGTCCCCCAGAAAGGGAGCCTCATCAGAAAATATATGTCCTCCATCGCAGTGAAGGTGAGATGCTCACCACACACAAGGAAGCACTGCAAGTCAAGGCTCCACATAGCAATCAGGAACCATAACAAGTACTCATGCGCCCACACCAGTGGACACTCAAAAAACTTCAACAGCCCACAAGCTACCAAAATATCACGAACAGTTGGCTCCTCATCTCTTACCACCTCTCGCAGGCATGCCCAGTCCCTCTCCCTCCAGTGGATTGGCATCGTCAACTGGTAGCCTGCATCCACATATAAAATATTTGATCAGCCATCACAACTCATAAAAACATCAAACCCTCCAAAAAAGATAAGTTTTTACACCCTTCAGCTTTGCCTCAATGGCGCGGATTTTTTCTCCACAGGCGCGCACATATGCGTGCCTATTCATCCCCCAGTGATGCACACATGCATGCCTATCAGTGATACAGGGGTGCACACATGCGCCCCTGTCACACACACATACACGCCTTATGGTGCGTATGTTCGTTACTGTCAAGAACACAGCCACGCATGCATGCATAGCTGTGATTTGAATAGGCACGCACCCACTTCGCGCCTGTTTTCCCCATTTTGGCGCCCCCGTGCGCGGTTGTCCAAGTTATAGCCGCGCACTCATGCACGTGAATCTTGTGATTGCCTGTGCACTGGGGAGCCCACCCTCACAAAATCCCCCTATATGGCCATTTGTACATCCCTACCCAAAAAAGAAACCCTAATTCCTATGCAATAGGATACGACAACTAACCTGAAATTTGTTGATCCTGAATCGGCTGCCTCGATCTCCCAGAATCTCCAAATCTCCTCTAAAATCGCTCGTCCACTCAATCAGATAGCAGGTACAAATGAGGTGACATTGTGGGCCCTACAGTTATATATAGTCCCTTTTTCCAAACTTCCAGACTCAATTTTGAGAGCTTCGGGCGTCCGTTTTGTGATCCGTCTTCAGCCACGGGATCAGGATCCTGCCACTTACACCATTCCATTCCCTGGGCCACTATCCATCCTCAACCCCCGGGGGGCATTTTTCTCATATTACGCTCAGGTACGCATGTTTACAATCATGTTGGTTGTGGATCCTGATTATCTTCC
>SNQJ01S0202466.1:0-16762 GCA_010110895.2 Picea sitchensis | reverse complement strand
CATTTAACAGGTGATTCTAATAACCACCACACACACATAGATTTGGAATCAAAGATCTCTTCTATTAATTCCAGTGCTCCTGTACATGGCAAATAACAACTAAATGCACAAAAATCCTCTGTGCTCTTCTATTCTCCTCTGCAGCTCTACAACTTACGAAATTCTGAATTATGATACAAAGATAAAAGGGTGAGGGTGTCTATCCTCCATTTTCCCTCCTAAGATTATAAAACTGTCTAATCTATCATTTAAATCTACCTACTTACATTTAACATACATAAATGCCTAGTACATCCGCGTATAGGAAAATACGCTCCAAAATCAGTTTGGATCTTCAAGATATTAATGCAACTGCACTTTCCTCCTGTCCATTACATTAATGTTTCAGATTTTAAATTTCAAAATGTTTTCACAAAAATGTGTTCAAATTACATATATGCGTCCAACTGTCTCCTTGGATTTAGGTATGCGCTTGGGATTTATACGATTCTCCTGCATCGTACTCCCTCACTTGAAAATTTTCATGAACTCCTGTTCATGAGCTATTGCACGGTTTGTCCATGCCTTTGAATTTCTACTTCATTCTCCTAGCTAGCATCTTCAACTGGATGCCCTTTCCACTTGACCAAGTATTCAAAATACTCTTTTCTCTTGGTATTTCTGCTAATCCTCTTATCAATTATGCTTTCTATCTATGGCTTTTCAGCTACAGACATTTTTTTTTCCATTGAATATTTTCTTGTTCATCTTTTGCTCATGCTTCTTCAGCTCTGTAAGGGTACAAATCCACAAAATTGAATATCGGTGAGATTCTGACCCCATTTGGTAGTTCAATCTCATATGCGTTTGCCCTAAATTTCCTTATGACCTTTCACGGTCCAATATTTTTCATCTTAAGTGATGCAAGAGCATCTCAAGCGAGCCAGCGCAGTGATAAAAGACATCTGGAAAAGTGCTCAGCGCGAATTTTGAAAACGTCTTGAAATATTAATGAAGTCATCAAGTGGAGGCACACTTGTAAAATGTAAATGGACCTCGAGCGATCCGCTCTCGTCCTTAGTAGGTAGAAGACATTTATAATAGTTAATGCAAGTATATAGAATTTAATGTGTATATTAGAAAGTTTAGAATGAGAGAGGGAAATGGGATATAGACACCCTCATTGTGTATTGTAAAAAAGAGGAGAGCATAGAGCATAAAAGAGAAGGAGAAAAGAGCTGTGTAGCTGAATTCCATGTACAGAAGTTCTGGATTAATACAAGAAGGCTTTGATTCAGACTCATGGTGTTAAATTATTCTCTGTGTGTGCATTTTTGAATGTTTATGCTCATGAATTTTTTACTCTTTCTGTCATGCAATTGCTTTTATACCATGTATGAATGATTTCTTATTGAATGTTTGAAATCTGAGAGGAAAGGGTAACGTAATGAGTTTCAATTGTTTCTCTATCTGAGCAAGAGTTACTACAAGGAGTTTAGTTGAATTGTCTGCAAGGAGTGCGTTGACAAAGGGTTCAGAGGTTTGTCTCTGAAAGCTCAGATAGCGTAGCTTTTGTTCTCATTCACACAGAAGTACAAGTTGAGCATAGAAGTCGTGAAAGGTGTGCACAGGCTGAGTAGAGGTTCAAGTTTTGTAACCTGAATGACTTGTTGAGAGACTGCTACTGTAGGTGTGCGCAGAGTCGAAGGGAGCTCAACACTTGAAGGTGTTTGAAGGTTTGCCGCAAGGAGTGTGAGTAGGAGTTTTTCTGAAAGACTTGAAGTCGAGGAAAAACTCAGAAGGATTTGAACCTTCAAAGTGGTCGAAGGGAGGCAAGAGGCCAAGTACCTTGAAATACTGAAAAGGAAGATAGCGACATCATGCCGCAGTAGGACAAGTTCCACGGAGAGAGATACTTTGTTTAGTCATGCAGAAAATATCAAGGGAAGAGACGGACGGTTGGAATTCTCTGTGGAGAATTCACGAAGTCCCGTGAGCCATTAGATATCACAGAGAAGCAGGGGAGTTACGGTGAGTGTTTTCAAGGGGTTCAAGCTCAGGAGAATTAGAACCATATATTTCAAGCCAACAGGAGCCATTCATTTTACCCGTGGATTTCTATTTCGGAGTTTCGTGAGTTGAAGTCCCAAAATCTTTGCATTAGGACTCGCGAAATCACAAAGTGCGAAGTTCCGAAGGGCCGAAAGGAGTGTGTGGGCCATAGGAATCAGCAGGGTGGACAGGTGGCGCACTATCAACAAAGAAGTCAATTTCGTTGACCATTTTGGGGTTTCGTGGGGTGAAGTCCCGAAATCTTCGCATCAGGATTTGAAAAATCGCGAAGTTTGAAATCCCGATGGAATGAAGAGTTGTTGAAAAGTCAACCTTGCGAGCACATCAGAGTCTTAGAAATTCAGGTTTCGGGGGTCGAGGGGATGAGTTGCTTAACATTGCAACTCTCGAAATCACGATAAGGACAAATCCAAAATTGGCAAGGAAAAGGTCAAGTGTTGACTGTTTTCGGGTTTCGGAGATTGAGAGACAAGGCGCTTGACCACCGGATTCGCGAAATCGCGAATTTCGATCTCCCGAAGTAGAAAGGAGGAAAGTTCTTGAAGTTATTTGTGGGTGCATATTTCCCGAAAGGGAAATTGAAGAGCCAATTGTTGAGAGCTCTTTGGGCCAGTGGAAGAAGAACGATCCTGTGTACGTGGACTTCCGACCTACGGGTTGGGAGGGCTGCATCATCACTTGGTATCAGAGAACATAAAGGTTTCTTTTCTTTCTGTAGCAGGGAAAGGAGAATTCACCATGATTCTGAGAAGAAGGGATAGGAAAACACCCGATCCACCAGAGGATAGGGAAATGCTGAGAAGAAGGGGTAGGCAAATGCCTGATCCAGCCATGGAGAGAGAGATGCATGATCTACGCGCCAGACTTGAAGACATGGAGACAACACAGAGGCACACAGTCGGTGCTGGGGATCTTAGTGATTCCAAAAGTGATAATGAAGTTGAACATGAAGGGGAAGAAGTTGCAGCTGAAGATGCAGCAAATGAACACCTGATTAGGGCTATTGCAAGAATGGGTGCCAGAGCGAAAATGGACATTCCAGTTTATGAGGGAAATTTGGATGCAGAGGAGCTTCTAGACTAGATTAAAGCTCTGGACACATATTTTGACTATGAAGATGTCGAAGAGGACAATAAGGTCAAACATGTTGTCATGAGATTAAATGGACATGCAACATTGTGGTGGGATGAGCTACAAGCTGACAGATGCTGCAAGGGCAAGCAGAAGATCAAGAGTTGGGATAGGATGATCGCAAAGATGAAGGCGAAATTCATCCCCAGGGATTATCAAATTACTCTGTTTTGAAGAATGCAAAACTTGAGACAGAAGTTGATGACAGTGAAAGAATATACTGAAGAATTCTACAGGCTGAACATCAGGGCAGGTCATCGAGAAAGAGATGATGAAAAAGTTTCCAGGTACATGAATGGCCTGAGATATGTCATTCAGGATAAGATGAGCATGATGACCATCTGAATGGTGGAAGATGCTTATCAGATGGCTCTAAAAGCTGAAGAGAAGATGAGCCAAAAGCAGGGTCAAAGAGGCCAAGGTAGAAGTCAGCCCAAAGGCAAATCAGTTGCCCAGGATAAAAATCAGAAACCCAAGGAGGACTAGAAGAAACCTCAAACTCGAACTGAGAAAGGTGGAAGCTCACAGTGAGGGCAATATGCTAAACAAAGAGGGAAACATACAGAACAGAGAGGAGATTATGCTGATAATAATATTTTTCCTTGTACCAGAGGTAGAGGAAGAGGAAGAGGTGGAGTAATAACATGCTTCACATGTAGAAAGAATGGGCACAAGTCTTATGAGTGTCTAGACAAAAAGAAATAAGGTGCAGAGACTCACATCGCTAAAGCGCAGAGGCGAAATATTGAGGCAGAAGATGTTGAAGGCGGAAGATTGCTGATGATGCGAAAAGCTCTTTTGACACCAGAGAAGGAGGTGGAGAGTTCAGTCCAAAGAAACTGACTTTTTCAGACTGCTTGCAATACCAAATATAGGGTATGCAAGGTCATTGTGGATAGTGGTAGCACAGATAATCTCGTTTCAACGGAGATGGTAGAAAATTTGGAGCTGGAGACGATTGATCATCCAAGCCCATACAAAGTTTCATGGCTACAAAAAGGACATCAGGTAACTGACACTAAACAATGTTTAGTTGAATTTAAGATAGGAGGATATAAAGATAAGATACTTTGTGATGTTATTCCCATGGATGTTTGTCATCTATTGCTTGGAAGACCATGACAATATGACAGGAATGTGATTCATGATGGGAGAATGAACACATACACCCTAGAGAAGAATGGGAGGACTCACATGTTGCTTCCAATCAAGGATAAGGAGGTGACACCTGAAGTAAGTAACACTATACTTCTCATGAGTGGGAAGGAACTTCTTACATAGGTCAAGAAGAAGGAGGATCCACAATTCATTTTGGTCAGGAAGCCTAGATTTGTTTTGACCAGCACAAGAGTAGATGATTTACCAGAAGAGGTTCAGGAACTACTGGAAGAGTTCGCTGACATAGTAGTGGACGAACTACCTCATTTGTTGCCACCAATTAGAAGTGTGAGTCATCATATCGATCTCATATCGGGATCTAGTTTACCAAACAAAGTAGCATATAGATTGATGCCGCAGGAGAATGAAGAGGTCAAAAGACAAGTCCAAGATTTGTTGGACAAAGGGTTGGTCAGAGAAAGCTTGAGTCCATGTGTTGTTCCGACAGTACTCAGTCTGAAGAAAGACGAAGGCTGGAGGATGTGTACTGATTCGAGGGAAATTAACAAGATAACCATCAGGTACAGATTTCCATTGCCAAGGATGGATGATCTGATGGATTTCTTAAGTGGAGCAAATTTTTTTTTGATGATTGATTTGAAAAGTGGTTATCACGAGGGAAGGCGATGAATAGAAGACAACATTCAAGACTAATGAAGGGTTGTATGAATGGCTTGTTATTCCATTTGGTTTAACAAACGCGTCGAGTACCTTCATGAGGTTGATGAACGAAGTCTTGAGGGAGTTCATCGGAAAAATTGTTATCGTATATCTGGATGACATACTGATTTTCAGTAAAACAGTGGCAAAACATTTGAAACACTTAACTACAGTAATGAAAAGGTTACAATAGGAGAAGTTTTTAATAAACATGAAGAAGTCCTCATTCATGAAGATAGAACTCATTTATTTGGGGTTCGTTATTTTTGCAGATAAGTTGAGGAAGGATCTAGATAAGGTGGAGGTAATAAAAAATTGGCCATCACCGAAGAATATCTTTGAGGTGAGAAGTTTTCACGAATTAGCTAGTTTCTACCGGAAATTCATTAGAAATTTCAGTGGGATTAGTGCACCGATGATGGACACAGTGAAGAAGAGACACAAGTCTTTTCACTGGATGGAAGAGGCTGAGAAAATATTCAATTTGTTGAAGAAGAAAATTATGGAACAACCAATTCTAGTGTTTCCTGATTTCCAAAATACATTTCAAGTGAAATGCGATGCAAGTGGATTTGCAATAGGGGCAGTCTTGAGTCAAGAAGACATGCCGATATCATACTTCAGCGAGAAGCTGAATGAAGCGAAAGTGAAATACTCCACTTATGATAAGGAGTTCTATGCTATTATACATGCATTGAAGAAATGGAGACATTACTTGATCCCTAGGGAGTTTGTCTTATACAATGACAATCATGCTTTGCAATTTGTGACTCAATAGGAAAAGTTGAATCAAAGACATGTAAAATGGGTTGAATATATGCAAAATTTCACTCTTGTGATTAAACATATTTCTGGTACTGCTAACAAAGTTGCTGATGCTTTGAGCAGAAAGTGTTTGCTATTACAGGAGTTCAAAGTCAAAACATTGGGTTTTGATGATCTCAGAGACATGTACAGAGATGATCTAGATTTTAAGGAGGCGTATGAAGCAGCTGAGAATCCAATTCTCGGAGACAGAATCCAATGGGCAAAATACATGATCTAGGAAGGGTTACTTTTTAAAGGTAATCAACTTTGTATTCCGAAATGCTCCATGAGAGAGAATTTACTGAAGGAGAAACACAGTGGAGGATTGGCTGGGCACTTTGGTCATGACAAGATGTTCACAAAATTGAATGAGTCATATTTCTGGCTGGGAATGCAAGCAGACGTCAAGAAATTCATGGACAGATGAAAAATTTTCCAGCATTCGAAGGGGAAGAGACAAAACGCATGGTTTTATCAACCATTACCCATACCTGAGAAGTCGTGGGATGCAATCAACATGGATTTCATATTGGGGTTGCCAAGAACACAAAGAGGGTTCAACTCAATATTTGTGGTGGTGGATAGATTTTCCAAGATGGCACACTTCATTCCATGTTAGAAAACTAGTGACGCAACTCACATTGCGAATCTGTTTTTCAAAGAAGTCGTTCGACTTCACGGCTTACCAAGGATCATAGTTTCGGATCGAGACACTAAGTTTGTAGGACACTTTTGGAGGACCTTATGGAAGAAGCCGGGGACTAACTTGTCATTTAGTTCAGCTTATCATCCTCAGACGGATGGACAAACATAAGTGGTGAACAAAAGTTTGGGAGACTTGCTGAGAAGCTTGGTGACAAAACACCACAGCCAGTGGGACAACATATTACCACAGGAGGAATTTGCTTATAACGACTCAGTTAACAGAAGCACGGGGTAGAGTCCATTTCAGATTGTCTATGGCATGCAAACAAGAGGAATTTCTAAGCTGAGAGATTCAGAACATACTGTGATTAGGAGTGCTAGTGCAGAAGATTTCGCAGAGGCGATGAAGGAACTTCACAACCAGGTGAAGGAGTGATTGCAAAGTTCGATCCAGGAACATAAGCGCAAAGAAGATCAACATAGGAGACAACTTCAATTTGAAGTTGGTGATTTGATCCTCGCACATTTGAGAAAGGAAAGGTTCCCGAGAGGAACATATAATAAACTAAAAATGAAGAAAATCGGACCATGTAAGGTCTTGAAGAAATTTGGGGCGAATGCTTACGAGATTGAATTACCCGATGGGATCGAAATATCTTCGATATTTAATATATCAGATTTGTACCCATACAAAGCTGAGGAAGCAAGAACAGGAAATGAACAGCCAGAGGTCCAATGGACAAAACAGATGCTAGTTGCAGAAAAGCCGTAGAAGGAGCGCATACTGGACAAAAGGGTCAGCAAGAAGACCAGGCGAAAGCAATACTTTGAATATTTGGTAAAGTGGAAGGGCCATCCAATTGAAGATGCCAGCTAGGAGAACGAAGCAAAGATCCAGAGGCATGGACACACCGTACATAAGCTCATGGACAAGAGCCCATGAAAATTTTCAAGCAAGGGAGTATGATGCAGGAGCATCTCAAGCAAGCTAGCACAGTGATAAAAGACAACTGGAAAAGCGCTCAGTGCGAATTTTGAAAACGTCTTGAAATATTAATGAAGTCATCAAGTGGAGGCACACTTGTAAAATGTAAACGGACCTTGAGCGATCCGCTCTCGTCCTTAGTAGGTAGAAGGAATTTATAATAGTTAATGAAAGGAGATAGAATTTAATGCGTAGATTAGACAGTTTAGAATGAGAGAGGGAAACGGGATATAGACACCCTCATTGTGTATTGTAAAAAAGAGGAGAGCATAGAGCATAGAAGAGAAGGAGCAGAGAGATCTGTAGCCGAATTCCATGTACATAATTTTTGGATTAATACAATAAGGCTTTGATTCAGACTCATGGTGTTCAATTATTCTCTGTGTATGCATTTTTGAATGTTTTAATCTTTCTGTCATGCAATTGATTTTATACTATGTATGAATGATTTCTTGTTGAATGTTTGAAATCTGAGAGGAAAGGGTAACGGAATGAGTTTCAATTGTTTCTCTATCTGAGAAAGAGTTCCTGCAAGGAGTGCAGTTGAATTGTCCGCAAGGAGTGTGTTGACAAAGGGTTCAGAGGTTTGTCTCTGAAAGCTCAGATAGGGTAGCTTTTGTTCTCATTCACACAGAAGTACAAGTTGAGCACAAAAGCCGTGCAAGGTGTGCGCAGGCTGAGTAGAGGTTCAAGTTTTGTAACCTGAATGACTTGTTGAGAGACTGCTACTATAGGTGTGTGCAGAGTCGAAGGGAGCTCAACACTTGAAGGTGTTTGAAGGTTTTCCGCAAGGAGTGCGAGTAGGAGTTTTTCTGAAAGACTCGAAGTCGAGGAAAAGCTCAGAAGGATTTGAACCTTAGAAGTGGTCGAAGGGAGGCAAGAGGCCAAGTACCTTGAAAGATAGAAAAGGAAGATAGCAACATCGTGCCGCAGTAGGACAAGTTTCACTGAGAGAGATGCTTTTTTTAGTCGTGCAGAAATTCTCAAGGGAAGAGACGGATGGTTGGAATTCTCTGTGGAGATTTTGCGAAGTCCTGTGAGCCATCAGATCTCACGGAGAAGCAGGGGAGTTACGGTGAGTGTTTTCGAGGGGTTCAAGCTCAGGAGAAGTAGAACTGTATATTTCAATCCAACAGGAGCCGTTGGTTTTACCCGTGGATTTCTATTTCGTAGTTTCGTGAGTTGAAGTCCCGAAATCTTTGCATCAGGACTCGCAAAATCACGAAGTACGAAGTTTCGAAGGGCCGAAAGGAGCATGTGGGCCATAGGAATCCATAGGGAAGATAGGTGGTGCACTATCGACAAAGAAGTCAATTTCGTTGACCATTTCGGGGTTTCGTGGGGTGAAGTCCTGAAATCTTCGCATCAGGATTCGTGAAATTGCGAAGTTTGAAATCCCGATGGAATGAAGAGTTGTTGAAAAGTCAACCTTGTGAGCACATTGGAGTCGCGAAAATTTGGGTTTCGGGGGTCGAGGAGATGAGTTGCTTGATATCGCAACTCCCGAAATTGCGATAAGGAGAAATCCAAAATTGGCAAGGAAAAGGTCAAGTGTTGACTTTTTTCGGGTTTCGGATATTGAGAGACAAGGCGCTTGACCACCGGATTCATGAAATCGCAAAGTCCAATCTCCCGAAGTAGAAAGGGAGAGAGTTCTCGAAGTTATTTGTGGGTGCAGATTTCCCGAAAGGGAAATTGAAGAGCCAATTGTTGAGAGATCTTTGGGCTAGTGGAAGAAGAACGATCCTATGTGCATGGACTTCCGACCTGCGGGTTGGGAGGGATGCATCATCATTAAGCTTGTTATACGCTTCCCTTGGGAACCTTTCCTTCCTCAAATGCAAAAGAATCAAATCACGAACTTCAATTTGAAGTTCGCGCCTATGTTGATCTACCCTACGCTTGTACTCTTGAATTGAACTCTACAACCACTCCTTAATTCTACTGTGAAGCTCCTTCATTCCTTTTGCAAAGTCCTCTGCACTAGCACTCCTGAATTCAACTTGTTCAAATCTTTCAATTCATAAACTCCCCTTGGCTACATTCCATATACAATTTGGAATGGACTGTGCCCTATGCTTCTGTTAAATGAATCGTTGTAATAAAATTCCTCTTGTGGAAGAATATGATCCCATTGACTGTGGTGTTCAGTCACTAGGATTCTTAGAAAATCCCCCAAGCTCTTGTTCACGACCTCTATCTGTCCATCCATATGAGGATGATACGCTGAACTGAAAGACAAGTTTGTCCCCAACTTCTTCCATAAGGTCCTCCAGAAGTGTCCAACTAACTTGGTGTCTCGATCAAAAATAATACTCCTGGGCAAGTCGTGAAGTTTGACGACTTCCTTGAAAAACAGATTCGCAATGTGAGTTGCGTCACTCGTTTTCTGGCATGGTATGAAATGTGCATCTATGTCCTTGTCAGTCCCAATATGAAATCCATGTTCACTGCATCCCACGACCTTTATGGTATGGGAAAGGGCTAGTATAACCTTGCGTTCTTCCTTTTTCCTTTCGTGTGCTGGAAAATCCTACAACTGTCCACAAATTTCTTCACATCTGTCCTCATCCTTGGCCAATAATACGAGCCATTCAGCTTTGAGAACTTTTTTTCATGACCGAAGTGTTCGACCAATCCTCCGCTGTGCTTTTCCTTCATCAAATTCTCCCTCATGGAGCATTTTGCAATACATAGTTGATTGCCTTTGAACAATAATCCATCCTGGATCATATACTCAGTCCACTGGCTTCTGTCCCTGAGAATTGGATTCTTAGATGCCTCATATGCTTCTTTGAAATATGGATCATCCATGCACATTTATGTGAGGTTATCAAAACCCAAAGTCTTGACTCTGAATTCTTGCAATAGCAAAGATTTCCTACTCAAAGCGTCAACCACTTTGTTAGCAGTTCTAGAAATATGTTTAATCACAAAAGTAAAATTCTTCATATATTCAACCCATTTATCATGTTTTTGGTTCAACTTCTCCTGTCAAGTCACAAATTGCAAAGCGTGATTATCGCTGTACAAAACGAACTCTTTTAGAACCAAATAGTGTCTCCATTTCTTCAACGCTTGTATGACTGCATACAAATCCTTGTCATACATTGAGTATATGATCTTTTCATCATTTAGTTTCTCACTGAAATACGCCATCGACCTGTTATCCTAGCTCAAGACCACTCCAATTTCAAACCCCCTCGTGTCACACCTGACTTGGAATGTTTTGCTGAAATCTGGTAACACCAGAATTGGTTGCTCAGTGATCTTCTTCTTTAGCAGGTTGAAACTCTTTTCTGCTTCCTCTGTCCAGTGAAAAGATTTATGTCGCTTCTTCACCGTATCCATCATTGGTGGACTGATTCCGCTGAAGTTTCAGATGAATTTCCTGTAGAAGCTAGCCAATTCATGGAAGCTTCGAACTTCGAAAATAGTCTTCGGTGATGGCCAATCTCTAATCGCCTTTATCTTCTCAGGATCCATTTTCAATTCATTTTCAGAGATAACAAAACCCAAACAAATGAGTTCTGTCCTCATGAATGACGATTTCTTCATATTGATCAACAATTTCTCTTTCTAGAATCTCCTCATCATGACATCTAAATGTTTTAAGTGCTCCGCTTCAGTTTTACTGAAAATTAGTATATCATCCAGATATACAATCACAAATTTTGCAATGAAATACTTCAGGACTTCATTCATCAACCTCATAAAGGTGCTCGGTGCATTCGTCAAGCCAAATGGCATGACAAGCCATTCGTACAAAACTTCATTTGTTTTGAATGTTGTTTTTCCATTCATCACCTTCCCTCATCTTGATTTGGTGATAGCCACTTTTCAAATCAATCTTCGAAAAATATTTGGCTCTGCTCAAGCAATCCATCAAGTCATCCATCCTTGGAAATGGAAACCTGTATCTGATGGTAATATTATTAATTTCCCTTGAGTCTGTACACATCTCCAACCTCCATCTTTCTTTGGGCTGAGCATTGTAGGAACAACGCATGGAATCAACCTCCCCTGAATCAATCCTTTGTCCATTAAGTCCTGGATCTGTCTTTTAACTTCCTCATTCTCCTATGGCATCAACCTGCACACTGCTTTATTCAGAAAACTGGCTCCAGGTATAAGATCAATTTGATGACTTATACTCCTGATAGGTGGCAATGAACAAGGTAGTTCATCCACTACTATGTCAGCGAACTCTTCCAACAAACCCTGGGTTTCTTCCGGCAAATCATCTATTCTAGTGTTGTTCAAAAAAAATTTGGGTCTCCTAACCACAATGAATTGCGTGTCTTTTTTGTTCTTAACTTCCTTAAGAAGTTCCTTCCCACTCATGAGAAGTACTTAGTACTGTATTGTTCATCTCTGGTTTCACTTCTTTATCCTTAATCGGCAACAACATGTGCGTCCTACCATTTTTTTCCAAAGTGTATGTGTTCTTCCTCTCATCATGCACCACATTTATGTCATATTGCCATGGTCTACCCAACAATAGATGACACACATCCATTGGAATGACATCACAGAAAATCTCATCTTTATATCCTCCTATTTTGAATTCAACTAAACATTATTTAGTGAAATTTACCTGATGTCCTTTTTGTAGCCATGAAACTTTGTATGGGTTGGGATGCACAACAGTCTCCAGCTCCAGCTTTTATACCATCTCTGTAGACACAAGATTGTCTGTGCTACTGCTGTCCACTATGACTTTGCATACCCTATCTTTGGTTTTGCAAGCAGTCTGAAATAGACCGCTTCTTTGGGCTGGGTTTTCTGCCTCCTTCTCCGGCTTCAAGAGAACTTTCCTCATCATTAACGATCTTCCACCCTTAGCATCTTCTGCCTCAACATTCCACCCTTGAGCTTCGACAATGTGAGTTTCACCGCCCTCTTTCTTCCTATTTGGACACTCATAGGATTTGTGTTCGATTTTTCCACAGACAAAGCACTTCACTTCGCCTCCTCTGCCTCTTCCTCTTCCTATGGTTCGAGGAAAAGTATTTCGGTCAGCATACTTTCTCCCCTGTGAGCTTCCTCCTCTCTCTAATTGAGTTTGAGGTTTCTTCCCCTCATATTTAGATTTTTGAGTTCTGTGCTAGGTAATTTCCTTGCCTCTGCTTTGACTTCTGCCTCGACCTCTTGCACCTTATTTTCAGCTTAGATTTTCTTCATCTTTTAGAGCCATCTGATAAGCATCTTCTACGGTTTGGATGGTCATCATGCTCATCTCATCCTGAATGTCATATCATAGACCATTCATGTATCTAGAAACTTTCTCATCATTGCTTTCCTGATGACCTGCTCTGATGTTTATCATGTAAAACTCTTTGGTTTATTCCTTCACCGTCATAAGCTTCTACCTCAAATTTTGCATCCTCCGAAATAGATTTATTTGATAGTCCCTGGGTATAAATTTGGCCTTCATATTTATGACCATTCTTTCCCAGCTCTTGATTTTCTGCTTGCCCTTGCAACGCCTATCAGCCTCCAGTTCATCCCACCATAGTGTTGCATGTCCTTTAATTATGGTAATGACATGTTTAACTTTTTTTTCTTTTTCGACATCCTCATAGTTGAAATGCTTGTCTAGAGCTCTAATCCAATCTAGAATCTCTTCAACGTCCAGGTTTCCCTCGTACATGGGAATGTCCATTTTTTCTCTGGCACCTATCCTTGCAAAAACTCTAAGTAGACTTTCTTCAACAACATCCTCGGCCGCGACTTATTCTCCTTCATGTTCAACTTCATTTTCACTTTCAGCCGCGTTGATGTCTCCAGCGTCAACTGGTCACCTCTATGTTGTATCCATGGCATCAAGACTGACACGTAATTCATGCATTTCTCGCTCCACTACTGGATCAGGCATGTGCCTTTCTCTTCTTCTCGGTGGCATGGATGTAATTTGTTTTCTCCACTACAGAAAGAAAATAATTTTTTCTGCGCTATGATACCAGAACTAGTGCAGACCCCCGAACCTCAGGTCGAGATCTATGCAGGATCTTCTCTAAACCATGACAAGAGTTAAGAAAAACCCTTGATTAAGACCGGGAAGGATTTTTTGGTCTCATGAGTTCGGTGCTTTCAACACAATGCCATCACTCTCTGCAACAACCCAGATGCGAAGCTCTGAATGGGCATAAGGGATAAGCCCCCTTTCTTCAGCCCCTTGGAAAAGTGACCATGACCAAGGCCTTAGCGCAAGATCCTTTTGTGACTTGCGATCTCACGAGTTGGAGAGTCGAAGACTCTCGACTCCTCTTGCTCCAAACCTACGATACCTGAGATGCGATACAGGTATGGCTCCTCCTCGTTAGCACCTTTACAAGTGACTGCCAGCTAGAGCTTAACTCTAGCACCTTTCACAACTCGCGACTTTGCGAGTTGTAGTGATGAACGCTCATGATCCTCCCTTGCGAATCCCTGAAACACGATAAGTCAACATGGTGTTGACTCCTTCACAGTGACGCGTGTATGCCACCTGTCACCCACTTTGAACTTTTTCTGCACACTGTATGTTTCCACCACCTGTCAACCACGTGGTCTCCGCTTACGGGATGTGCCACCTGTCCTCATGAGCCCTCGACGCTCAACACTTCGTGACTTTGACGATCCAAATGCAATGTTTCCCAACCTTTGAACCCATGAAACACGATACCAGCGGGGTTCGGTCCAATGGTTCTCCTGTGGCAAAGATCCAATGGCTTGGATCTTTTTCCTTGTAGTTCGCGAATCAAGACTTCGAGTGACCAATAATTTGGCTTGCCCTCCAAACTCACGAACCCCGAATTCACGATATGATCCAATGGTGTGGGGTAAGACATGATCAATGGGTCACATTGATCATCCACTCCTGGGTGATGGGTTCCTTTGACCTCTAACCACCTTGCAACTGCTGTCAATCCTATGGTCCTTGTGATCTTGCAAGTTCTCCATGGAGAATTCAGACCGTCCACCTCTTTCCTTGAAAACCTTTGACTTTGAACTTTGGCAAAGGCGATTAGACCTGTTCTTTTCTTGATTTCGATCCAATTCGACTTTCACTCGCCCTCTGCGACCTTCAAACGAAATTGATTTTTTGGGTCTTTGACCTTTCCCTTGTGAATTATGGGCTTTAAGCCTTCTCTGTGCACGAATCTTGCACACTTAGAGATAACTCACAGTTATCCTTCGAGGGAATATCTGTGCACTCCTTGCAATAGAGAATTCTTCTTGAAGAAATTCATTCCCTTCTCCCAGCCTTCACACACTTTTCAAGGCTCTGTGCCTTGCTAGTACTCTTATCTGTAAAGACACAATTTGAATTCTTCCTGAGAGTTTTGAGATGAAATCCAAAACCTAGTCGACACACTCTTTGTGGACCCTCCACTGCACTCTTTGCAAGAGTTCTCAGAAAGAGAAACAATCGGAACTCATTCTCCCTTTGTCCATAACTCAAACATTCACCATATAATTCTAGAGCATGCACACACACATAACATTAAAACAAAATGCATACAGAGAACATAAATAGCCTGCAACATACCATTTAACAAGTGATTCTAATAACCATCACACACACATAGATTTGGAATCAAAGCTTTCTTCTATTAATTCCAGTGCTCGTGTACATGGAAAATAACAACTAAATGCATAAAAATCCTTGGTGCTCTACTATTCTCCTCTGCAGCTCTACAGCTTACGAAATTCTGAATTATTATACAAAGATACAAGGGTGAGGGTGTCTATCCTCCGTTTTCCCTCCTAAGCTTCTAAAATTGTGTAATCTATCATTTAAATCTACCTACTTGCATTATACATACATAAATACCTAGTACATCCATGGATAGGAACATATGCTCCAAAATCAGTTTGGATCTTCAAGATATAAATGCAACTGCACTTTCCTCCTATACATTACATTAATGTTTCAGATTTTAAATTTCAAAACATTTTCACAAAAATGTGTTCAAATTACATCTGCACGTCCAACTGTCTCCTTGGCTTTAGGCATGTGCTTGGGCTTTATACAATGCTCTTGCATCAAGGAGGGTTGTCAAACTAATATTAATTCCAATGGTATAATCCATACTAACTTATATTCTCCATATGGGGATAACTAAGTGTTATATTCAAACAAACAAAGGCATAAAAAGGAGAAGAACTTGTTTTTGGAGGAAGAGAGGAATAAGGTGGTTAATATAGATAAAAGGATGGAAGAAAAGGATCRATAGAAGGCATAATTGAAGGGAGGATAAATCAATATAGGTATAAAGTCCAATGGTGGAATATTTGATAAGGACTCTAGCAGAAGGAAAAKGATGAAATGTGTAAAGAAAAATACCTCACCCATTAAGTTAGTTCTTGGTGAGGATATCAAAAAACAMAAGGTTGTAGAGATRGATTMTTGAGCCCTTGCTGGTATATTCCATGTTAAAAAATTGGGAGAGTCTTATTTGAGGGAGTGGATAAATGTTGAATGGAATCTAAGATTTGGGTATATTCTAAAAAATTTCAACATGTCTAAAGAATGGATTGGATTTCTCTTCATGCAACTAGAGAACTCAAATAAGGTTTTGTCTTTGCATCATAAATGGAACTCAATTACACTTGTACTCAAACAATGGAATGCATTTTTTACTCTTTCTATAAAATATCTGATTCAACTTTGGTTTGGGTGAAATTTCCAAGTCTTCCTTTGGATTTTTGGTCACTTGAGGTTTTTGAAGAAAATGGTTATTCTCTTGGAACATTTTTTGAAGTGGACATGAATTTCCTTCATATGGATATTACTTTGTAGCTCAAATCCTTGTGGGGATTGACTTAAGAGAAGGGATAGCTACTAAAATGACATTATGAAAGGGGGTTGTTCTTTTTCAAAGCCTTTGGAATACTCATGGGTTCCTTTGACATGTATAAGATGTCATATATATATGGCCATTTAGCTCAATATTGTGAATTTTTGTTTTGAAAAAAATTCTAGATTCAAAAGGATCAAGTGATAGGTGGGGGAAGGACTCCAATAAAATCTAAAAACTTCAAAATCAATTTTTTCTACTCATATTATAGAAGGATTGGAGATCGAAAATGAAAATTCTACCTTGAAGAGTTTAGGAAGAGAGGAGGTTATTGGTATAAGGGAGGAGGTTATAAACACTTTGTTGAAAGGTCAAGAGGGAATTCATGTTCATTTGTGCGTGTTTCATTAATAGTGGAAGGGAAACATGACTAGAATATGAAACATTTGGAAGGTGGGGAGTCCATAAAAGACTTAAATAAGTTCCTTTTTTTGTTTATGGACAAAATGTGGCTTTGAATTCTAATGGGGATAACTTT
>SNQJ01S0202465.1:16877-30729 GCA_010110895.2 Picea sitchensis | reverse complement strand
TATTTTCAAGTATTTGTGCTTTTCTTTCAGTTACAATGTAGGGTGTATGATTTATTTCTTTCAAGCATTTATCAAGTAATTGAACCTTGCTAGCTTAATAGGACAATCTCTGAAGTTGTTAGTTCATTGGGAGGAAAACGCCTAAAAGTGACCTGCGAAGTAAGACGGGCTACCTGTGTTGTACATCCAACACTTTTAGTGGGTTTACTGGTGAGACCATTTGGGTTTCGGTAAACTCTCAGCAAGTCCAAGCAAAGAGCTAGCCTCCAAAGGGGCCAAACACTCTTCACTAACTGAACATAAATTTACCTTAATAAAATCTTGATCTACACTGCCCACGACTCCATTTAAGTCACTGGTTAAATAGCATATCTATTTATCTTATGTGAGCAGTGTTTACACTTATGCATCTTGTCTAACATTTTATGCTTTAAATCTTGTAGATATTGTATCCTTTGATTTATGCATGTTTTATGAGCAAAGTACTTTATGATGATGATAAATGCTAAGTGTTAATTGATCAAGTTATTTCAAAGCAATAAACTCCTAGATCTAAATGATGCCATGCTAATTGATCAAGTTATTTCAAAGCAATAAACTCCTAGATCTAAATGTTCTTTCTTAGTTTTAAAAGCCTTAGATTATTTTCATAGGACTACCCCTTGGCTCTTCGCTAGGAGTTGGCCTAGATGGAGGGAGTTGGAGGATCAGGTGACAACACCTTTGACTCGAGACTCTGCTCCCCAAGGACACACCAAGTGGATTGAAGGTTTTCTTCCACGCTACCCTGTGTGTGTATAAGGACGACAACATTCTTTATTGCTGTCAGATAAATCTTTTCATTCCTCGAACACCCACTTTTTTTTCCTTTTGCTTTGTTTGATGTGCTTCTGTTTGTTTATAATAAACTTGATCATCTCACACTCCACTTCAAAAAATAATTTTGACAAAGTATTCCCCGTATGAGGAACTTACTTCATTATTAGCTTCATCCTTAAAACCCGGTTGTGCTGGAGGAAGATAGCAAGCTTTTCTGGCGTGATCCATTACCTTTTGGGTCCCACCCATTTCAAGTAGGAATTCTTCTTTCTAATAAGTCTAGCTTAGAAATGGATGATCTTTACAGACCTATTGATTTTCTGCAATTAGTGGTTATCCACATGTGACTCCAGAAAATGCTTTACAAAATTTTGTCTTTGTTTTCAAAGTAATAATATTGTTGATGCTAGATCTTCATGTTCAAGAGTTTCACATTGCTTCTATAAATGGTGTGCCAATTCCTTATATGAAGATATACAAATGAAGTTGTTCATCTTGTCCTTTGATGATGATGATCTTGATTATGGAGTTCAAGGATAACCAAGTCAAAACTTGCAAAGAATTGATTGATGCTTTCATGGAAAAGTGGAAGGGAGAAGGAACCTCCGTTATAAAGACACCGCTAAGATGATTCACCGGATTCTGATGAGGAATTTAAAGATGTCATTCAAGACATGGATTTCGTCCATGCAATGCATTCAAAGGGCATGGAAACCCACCTTGCAGAGGTATTGAAGCTTGTATTAGAAAGTATTCAATTCTATAGAGTTAGAGCTTCATAGTGAACAAGAAATGGAATTTCACCTGGAAATTATGGATGAGCCTATAGATGAGTCATTGACTGGTCATGAGGAAACAAAAGATTTTGAGTTTGAAATAATTGAATATTCCAGATAATTCAAATCCCCACCTTCCTCCCGAGGAATCCATCTCCGTAGAGAAGATCTTTGACAACTATGATGAACCTGAAAAGATCAGTGAAGCAGATTCCTTAACAGTTATGGTTCCAATCTCTCAACCATCAGATGACTTAATGAAAACTAATGGGAAATTGGAAGATAACTTTAGTTTATCAATTCCAGATCATTATGAGTAGCATAGCCTTCCACCACTCATTCTATCGCAGAGCTTCATTAAAGTTATTGCAAGACGCACTTTCAAAACTCAAAGTTTACTGAATAAAGAAAAACATGCTCTTTAAATAGAAACCCAAGTTGATAAAACTTGGAAAAGGGATCTCAACCCAGGTCATCCCGCATTGTGGATTAATTCAGACATATGAGTCTTCGAGCTGGCCCATGACATGGTTGTTACATATGTTTTCCACTTCAGCCAGTTGGAGATTGGAAAGGTTAAAGCTACCAGTGAACATACAATTTTTCAAGCTTTCTTCAATAAAGTTGTTTGATGCCATGGGACATCCTCTGTAACGTATCTCTAACCCTTTCTTACGCATTTTAATTTTCTTCTTTATAGTAGTTCATTTCTATTTTTTCATTTACATGTATAATAATTGTGCAATTTCACTTTACACTTGGTCTTCATATACATGTACGCCATGTTGTTTTTGGCGGCTGTTTAGATGTAGGGACAGATTCTATTCTCGTGATGCTCTCCCTTTTATGTGCTGATCGCGTCACGCCCCCATATGGAGCCTATGTTATCCAACAATTTTCACAAACTGGATTTCTTGTAGAGCCGTCAAAGATTGAGCAATCGCTCATATGACAGAAGTTCGAGTTCGGCCTGTTCTATGAAAGACCACTTTTTTTCTAGATTTCCACCATTGTAATAAAATGTCCCGATTACGTATGAGACATTGTAAAAGGCTATTGGCCACCTAAGACCTAGGAGGGAGCACATGTACTGTAGTGTTTTTTTTGTTTGCCTTTGTGAGCCATTAAATAATTTCTAAGTTTTTTCACTAAGAAAAAGACTTGCTCCAAAGCAGAAGTATGTGTTGACAAGCAGGTCTTGGCATGGAAAATCCAATGTCTATAGTGTCTAAATGTATATGAGATCATACTAGGACATCTTGATTGAGTCATTTGAAAATTGCAGCTAGGTTTGGATAGTTTTTTTATGTTTTAGTGAATTAATTAAATTCACGCAAATATGGAATTTTTAATTCGAAGTCAATAAATATAAAAATATGGCATCAAACATTATCAGATGCCATATTTATAGTCGCTTCACCCGTAGGTATCATGTAAAACCCTATTTCCCATATTTTGAGACAAAAAATGATTATTATCACTAAAAAATCAAAATCACTCGAAAATACTGAAAAAGTGGTAATTAAATTAATCTCCTATTTTTTTAGGAGAACTGGGAACATGTTTGAAACATTTTTTTCTCATGTCCCTTCCTAGTCAACTGAAGCCTAAGGCAAGTTAGCTAAAGGTGAGGTCGACTTGATTGAGGTGATGTGGACTTGGGGAGATCCCAATGTGGGAAATCGACACCACATTCCTAGTTGGTGCATTCTAGAACATGGGCGCACATCCCAAAGGCCCACACATCTCCTAAATCTCACCTAACTAACCCTCCCACTCACACTCCCACCACTCTTCAACTCCTCTCTATCCACCAATTCCACCTTCCACCACCCAAGTACATAATAATTGCCACACTCATCTCCCACGACTCACCCATTCACTAGTGCCACCCCCACCCATGCATTTCCTAAACCTAACCCTAGCGCATCTCTACATTCGAGTTATCACCTCACATGCTATTTAAGTAGGGTTGATCTCTCCTCAAACTAGTTCGGTTTTTGGGCAAGCATTGTACTATTGTTGAATCATATTGGAATAATAAAGACTTTGGAGTTCAAATGTTGTGGATGCTATGTGTGGATGCCTTGATCTAATGCCATTTTCTTCATGAGGTAACATGTATCTTATATTTTAGTTTTGTGATTAAGTTGTAAGGCTTTGAAGGTATGCTATCATGCAGTAGGATAAGACACCCATTTGATTCATCTTGTTTCTTCCTTCTTATAGACTTTACATTGCATGCTTCGTTTTCATTTAAACTAACATGCATGTTTGAGCGTTGTTGTGTAGGGAAGACCTTTTAACAATTGTTAAGCTGCAGATTGAAGTGTATGTCAGGTTCCTCGCTAGAGGATTGACAGGTTGTTGTTTCGATCGTCATTTTCCAAGAGATTCAAAGATTGAGTTCCCTCTACTCCTCATCAAAAGAACCCCATAGCCCAAGTGTTCTAGGCTCAAGCTGAAAACTCCAAAACCTCGATAAACCTCCTTTCCTCCTTTCTGGGTTGCTCAAATATCCTAAAGTGCATTATTATCTCAGCAATGCACTTCCTAGATCTAGTTATAATTTTGTCATTTTCAAAGAGTAGATCTAGTCAAATTTAAGCAATTTTTGGTCTATTTTCACCTAGATCTGAACCCGCCAGTTTTATTATTGCTTCTGTTTTAATGTCAATATCAAGTTAATTGGTCACCAGATAAGCTTCTTGCCTGTTTTAAAATAGCAAACAGAAGCAATCAAAGGAGCCTAGGTTAGGTTTGTTAAAAGTGTCTAAAAAGTCCTGAAGCTCACAGCTCTTGCCTTTAGAATTTTTTCAAAAAATTTTTTTTTTTTTTTTTTTTTTTTATTGTTTAAAACTTTTTTTCATCACTTTTAACTTAATTTTGCTTTGTTGTTTTCTTTGAATACAAAGGTTCATAGTGGGGAGATTCCCCGCCAAAATTTCCATGTGCAAAATCAAGGCTCTGGGGGCACCATGGGGGTTTTTAACTTCATCAAATGAAGCTTCCTTTCTTTCTTCATATTTTGTTTTCTCTAAACTATCCAGCTATAAGGATCCCTCTTCTTCTACAAGAGCTAAAAGATCAAAGAGAACCTTTGTTCTTTGTTGTAATAGTGCAATAAAAACGGGCCCTTTTGTGCCCAATTTCTCCATCCCCATTAGGGGATTTGTATGTCTTTGTTTGGTTTCTTTTCTTGTGATTGATGCATGCTTAAATATCTTAATCAAACAAACAAGTCAAGTACATCGAACACACAATAAACACTCTTAATTTCATGCATGTTAACTAAATCTTAAATCTATCATGCATTAGTTAGTTTTGTTTCAAGTCTCTTTCTTTAGCAATAATCTTGCAACCATGTTTAATTTCTAAAAGTATCTTGTAATCTATCTCTCAACTACAAAGAAGGGTACTTAAACTTAATTGTTGCAATCTTCGGCTTTTTAAGTATTTCTACTTTTCTTTCAGTTACAATGCAGGGTGTATGATTTATTTCTTCAAGCATTTTATCAAGTAATTGAAACTTCATAGCTTAATAGGACAATCTCCTCAAGTTGTTAGTCTCGAGAGGAAATCTTTCCTAAAAGTGACCTATGAAGTAAGATTGTTTACCCATGTTGTACATCCAACACTTTTAGTGGGTTTACTGGTGAGACTATTTGGGTTTCGGTAAACTCTCAAAGCAGTCCAAGCAAAGAGATAGCTTCCAAAGGGGCCAAACCCTTTTCACTAACCTAACTTCAATTACCTTAATAAAATCTTCGATCTACACTGCCCACAACTCCATTTAAGGCATTGGTTAAAAACCATATTTATTTATCTTATGTGAGCAATTACACTTATGCATCTTGTCTAACTTTTTATGCTTTAAATCTTGTAGATATTGTATCCTTTGATTTATGCATGTTTTATGAGCAAGCAGCACTTTTATGATGGTGATGATAAATGCTAAGTGTTAATTGATCAAGTTTTTTCAAAGCAATGAACTCCTAGATCTAAATGCTTTTTGCTTTTCTTAGTTTAGAAAAGTCTTAGATTATTTTCATAGGGACTACTCCCCTTGGCTTTGTTAGGAGTTGGCCTAGACGGGGAGTTGAGGATCAGGTGACAACATCTTGACCCAAGACTTGCCCCCAAGGACACATCAAGTAGATTGAAGGTTTCTTCCACGCTAACCCAGGTGTGTATTAGGACTTTGGACAACAGTCCCTCTCTGGTTTTTACACGAGAAGCTTCCATCAGCTTCCTGGATCCCTTTACATCATCTCAGGTCTCATTCTTTGGCTTCTATCTTTTAAGCTACCAAGTTTACTCCCTTCCTCTGGGATTTTAGTCCCTTCTTCCCACAAGTAAGATATAACCCCAAACAGTCAACCTAATGCCCTGACTAGTGTAATGGGATGGATGGGCAGGAGAAAGATGGAAAGTGGTAAGGATGGTGGGAGCGGATGATGGCTTCTCATGAATCCCCCTAGTGGCAACTCAAAAACCTATGGAACAAGCTTACTAGGCATCCTCGACATTCACCCTAGATATGGTCATGGATAGGTATAAGATCCAAGCACTCATTAGAAACAAAAAAGAATTGAATGCACATATTCAAAGGTTTTGAGGATCAGAAAGTGACACATACCATGATACTCTGCTGTGACGACATTCTCATCGAAAGCAAGATCCATTTCACATGTGACCAAGCCAGGTATGGATGTCACGTTGGGTCACAAGGTGGAGGTCAAGAAAGAAAGATGGGTCTCCAAAGCATGCTCAAGTCGTGACGCTCTTGGTGATCTAATGTCTAGGACCTGTGGGATCAGGACATGATCTCGTAGTTATC
Source organism: Picea sitchensis (assembly GCA_010110895.2). NCBI lineage: Eukaryota > Viridiplantae > Streptophyta > Pinopsida > Pinales > Pinaceae > Picea > Picea sitchensis. The sequence goes on along the minus strand of SNQJ01S0202465.1, from coordinate 24,294 downwards.
CCTTAAAAGTGGGGATAACAAAGACTTTGAGGTCAAGAAGGTGTATATACATGTGTGGATGCTTGATGTCAATTGGTGCTTAATCAATGAGGTAATATTTGCCTAATTTCTTCTTTTGGATTTGTTATCTTGGCCTTTGAAAGGATGCCATCATCTAGTAGGATAGTATTTCATTCATTTTGTTGTTAATCTTATTGCTCATTTATATTTAGCTTAATTTTGATGTGTATGCATGTTTCAATTAACTAACATACTCTTCAAATTTCTGTGTAGGTGACCCCAATTTTGTTAACAAGTTTATTTGCAAGATTTTAAAGCTTACAGTGTCCTGTTAGCTGGAGTGGTGATGAAACTTGTTTGTCTCTCACAACTTCAAGGATCTATTTAGTCCTCCTTAACTCATCTAAAGACTCCATTGCCCAAGGGTTCCAACTTCCAAGGCTACACGTTTCTTCCTTCAGCTTCAAAAAGAAAATCTAAATTTTGTGGTTACTTTGTTGCAAATGCAAGTATCTTAGATCTATCTTTATTTCAAATTCTGAATATCTAAGTGTACATGCATAAGATAAACTAGATCCAAGTTTGTACTTTCAAGTTTCATCTAAGTGCTTAGATCTAGCATAGGAAAAGTCTCCTTTAGCATGCTTCTCTTTCAAAAATTTTAGAAGTTAAAGGGTAATTCTTTTCTTAAAGCTTTCACTTTCATATTTGACAATTAGAGTGCCTTTATACTGCTGTTTTAAAACAACAAACAAAGAAGATAAGGAGACAAGCTCTTTAGCTTGCTCTTCTTAGTTCATTTTTGCTCATTAATACTATTTTTACTTAGTCAATTTTGAGGCTTTCTTACTAATAACCAAAGACACTTCCAAAGTGTTTTTGGCCATCTTTTGTCTTTGTTTGCTTGCTGTTTTGTGCAGGTTTCCGTACAGATAAGAGGAAATTCTGTTCGTTTTGGGCGGATTTGGAGCATCCGGGACCCCCGGGGGCACCCCTTTCTTCAATAAATATTTGTAAAACGTTGTAAAGACTTGTGACCCCCCTTAATGAATGGTCACAAGTCACTCCAATAATGAGTTGTGTAGTTTCTTTAATAAGATTAGTGGGGCTACAAGCTCCCACTCTTCATCCCCCCTAGGGGAATGGTGTTTTTGGTGATTGTATCAATTTTTGCAATTTAGCTTAGATTCAATTTTCATAACTAAGGATAAGCTAATTTTAATCTTTCAATTCATCACAAAGCACTAAAATCTCACATAAACAATAAAGTTAAATAAGTCTTCACATAGATTAGATTTCATTTGGAAAGTAAGATTTTAATTGCTAGATTAGTTTCCATTTTATGCAAATTTCAAAGTTGGAAATAACCTGTCTCCTCAACTCCTCGCAAGAGGATGGTCAGTGAAGACTTTAGTAATTACAAAACATTTCCCTTTCAATATTTTGCTTATTTGTTTAAAATAAACAACTTCCCTCAACTTCCAGTGCGGTTCCTGACCCTTCCAGTTGCGAGCTAGTCTCGATCTGCTGGGAGTAAGTTTCATACATGCTGGGCTGGTTAGTGATGATAGAATAATTAAGGAAATTTCAATAGTTATTACTTTAATGTGCGGGAAAACGACTAAAGGGAGTGTGTGAAGTAAGGCGGGCCCTCTCGGGACTTGGCTTCCCACCTGTCTTGGACATCCGACACCTTTAGTGAACTTACTGGTGAGGTCCCTGGGCTTCAGTAAGTTTTCCGCAAGTTTCCAAACAAAGAAGTAGCCTCTAAAGAGACCACACAATCTTTCATTAATCTACCCTTAATAAAACACGCGATCTACATTGCCCACAATACCTTTAAAGCACTGGTCTCATTTACACATTTTGCAAAGCCATATGCTTCACACTCTTTTTTCAATCATTTACTTGGAAGCAAATTTGAATTTACTTGCATCTAACAATTGTGTCTTAAGTATCCTTTTATGCTAGTGTATGTTTGATATATCTCGTGGTGAATAATTGATCTATGTATACTTTTGCTTTATGTTGGTTAATGAAAGAATAAACTCCTGGATTCATTTCTTGTACTTAGATTAGTTCAAGCCTTAGTATATTTGTTAGGGACTACCCCCATTGGCTTCGCTAGGAGTGTTATAATTTGAAAGTGACATTGAGCTAAAAGTGGCTAAAAGCGCTTTTAAGCCAACTTGTTCTAAAAATAGAACAGGCGAGCTAAAAATAGAGTCAACAATGAATTAGGGTTTTGGGAAGCTATAAGAGAAGGTAAAGCGACCTAATTCAACATTATGCAGATTTTGACTTGTCATTGAGGAGAAAGGCACATCTCAGTAGAGGTAGCTCAGTGGATTCCAGGAGGAATACACCAGTGGCTGATTTCAGTGTTGAGAGACACACCCTAGTCACCGAGGAGATCACACAGATCTTCCATCAGTCTTCATCAGCAGTTCTAGAGGATTCAACAGCAGGGGCGCACTTGTTCAGGGAGAGGGCGCAACTTCTGAGGAGGTTTAGTGGATCGACTTGTCCCATTCAGGGAGAGTTGAGAGGCAGGCCAATCGCATCTTTTGCCTGGTTTCTCGTTAGATTTCGACGGAGGAATCATCTGGGGTGCATTTTCCAGGCATTGGGAGTGCGACACTTGGGGAGGACACATTCGGGGTTCCCGAGCGATCATCAGATAAGATCCAGGGAAACCCTTCCGACTCATTTCACAGTAGGCTAGGGCGATCAGTTTGAGACACATACTAGCTGATTCCGACTGTGGAATCACTATGGCACAATTTTCCAGTAGCAGAGGGGCGCATTCCCCATTGGGATCCATCCGGGGTCCAGACACACCAACAGAGGGGTCGGTTAGTCACCAGGACTGAGAGGGACAGCAGGGTGCACTGTTTGGGACAGTTTCCAGGCTGATCCGAGAGATCTAGCCACTAGGGCGAACTTTTCGAACTTGCAACAGTTACCGTGTGAGCTGCCATAGCTCCAGATCATCCATTGATTCCGTAGTGTTCATCTATTATCGGGTATTATCGTTTAGTTTTCTTATTGTATTCCAGCTAAGATCCTTTTGTCATTGATCTAGCCGAGTGATTCATTTTATTCAACCGCATTCGGCACTTGTAGTCTGTAGAGATATCATAATATAAGCTTTGCAGTCTTCTGTCGTAATTGTTATTTGTATGTTCATTTATATGCTGTAAACCATTAATCATACACACATATTAGCAGAGATTCCTAGACTAGCCGAATCTGGGATATTACAATGGCTCTACCTCAACCCTGCTTTTCCTTACTCTTGATTTTAATATCGATGGTGAGGTTCAAGAAGGGTCCTTTTATGTATTCAAAGGTTGGTGCTTGATACAGATGAATGCACAATCATATAGAAATAGATGGAGATGTATACGAGGGTTGTCGGATTATATGGATTTGACATGACAATCTTGGCAAGGAAAAGTACAATTCCAGTTAAGCAATTTAAATTTTAATAACAAGTTCCTATAGTTTTTTTGTTGGATTTATTTTTTTCCTATTTGATAGTGGATGAATATGTACTTTATTTCTTTTGTTGTAGATATTTGGTGGAAAAATACTAGTGTCACAAAAATTTTCCATTCAGGTATTGAGCACATTGATTAGTGAGTGCAATTGGAGTGTATTTGAAAAATTACACTAAAATAAGTGCAACAGGTTGGAATATCAATGCTTAAATGATATGTTTTTTCTACCACAATCTTTGGATGTGGGTGAAGCAGGTGGACAGACCAATTGATGTGGACACCATATGTTTGGATGACATTGAGCCCATGGGTGTTTGGGTAGTGGAGACTGATTGGATTGTTATGGAGGAGTCTCCTGTTTGATTAGATGTCGAGGATGAGGAGTAGGTGCCAACTCAGGGTGTCCTGGAGCAACCATTAGAGCAGGAGGATACTGAGGAGAGTCAGGCATCAACCTCAATACCTAGTTTGAACAGAAGAGTACATATGAAAATGAAAATCTTGCATTTTAATTGTTTCCATGAATGTTAATGTGTCTACCTATTTAAGTTTTCTGCAGTGCTGCTGTATCCCTTATACATGGCTTGTCCCTTTATAATTATTCAGAACAATCATGATTCATTTCTCTGCACATTTGTCAAATTGTTGTTAAATATGAGCTAGCAAAAATTTATCTTTAGATTCTCAGCAACTAATATGGAGGACTGCAGAGGGTTATACCAGTCACTTATTTCTTGTGTAATTTCTACTGCTGATATAGTGTTTTTTTCTTCTAGGAAATAGTTTGGTAGTGGTGCTCATACAACATTTTATTCAACCCTGTCTTATATTGAATTGTTTATATCTAATTAGGTCTTGTTTGACAGGGAAGCATTGGGAAAGCTGTGGTTGTTGGAGCTGGGCCAGCAGGTTGTGTAATGGCACTTTATTTACTTCGTAGAGGATTTCAGGTTCATGTTTTTGAACGCCGATCCATGGTACATAGATCATTCCCTATGAGATGTTTATTTTTTCTGATCTTATAATAGGCAATGCTATTATGTTTGAAGAGTTAGAGGTTTGATATATAATCATAAATCCTTTCTATTGTATTGTGATTTCAATGCAATGAAGATTGATGAATCGAAGCTTAAAGGTGATCCGCGTTCTTATCCTATTTTGATGACAAAAAGAGGCATTAAGGCTATTGAAGCTGCTGGCTTGGAGCTGCCATCTTCTCTTATGAAACGACAAGTTGGCAATTGTACCCACCTACCTAATGGGAAAAAGGTATGAGTGTCCAAAAATATTTATAATGGAAAGTTAGCTCATTAATTTGTTTTTTCTCAATAATGCACAGGCAAAATAAAGAAATCTAGATACATTTATGGAGGTATATTTGTGTCATATTTTATATCGCCATCATATTAGGACACTCTTCTTTATGCTTGTTTCCAGGCTTACTGGATAAGTTATTTTAGTACTAATCTTCCTTTTATGATGTCTCGTGTATAAGTATATTACAATACTATAGATTGAATGCAACATTTGTTAAATAATTTCAATGAAATACACCGGTGAGTTGCAATTAAACCTATGATAGCATATGATACGTTTTATGCAGCATTTGTTTAATTATTCTCTCAGGAGCATTTCATCTTTAGGTGCCCCATCTATCATGAGATTCGAGGGGGTTATCACTACCGTTTTCATGATTCAGGGGATTCCTCTCCACTTTCATGTGCTACTCTAATAGATATGTCTGGCTCTTTATATGCATGAGGTAGTGAATCTTAGATTGTAGAGCTTACAGGATTCCTCTAGGCCCTGCCTTATCAGGCTTGTTACCCCTCATGATGTATGAGGATCAGACAGCATGTTCTAGTTATATATTCCAGGTCTATCTTGATGACACAGGTGTTACCCAGTATGATACATGAGCATGATTTTGAGCACTTTGCTATAGGAAGCAGATATCTTCCTGTGAAAAATATCTTCCTTTTCAATTATATTCGGCTCTGGAATTAATAATTGATTTGCCAGATTGATAATAATGTAATTTTCATCATGGTCTACGCTGATAACGATGTTAACCTCTCTTCCTTGAATACTCCCCTTTAATGTAAATAACCTGTAACTTGAAATTCAACAACTTTCATAAGAAAATCTTTCTTTTTCCTCATTATTGGACTTCATTTTGCTCTCGTTGATAATTTAAAAAAAGGATACTGTGATGATGAAGCTTATATATCCTTTTTGACTTAGTGATGGAATAACTTTGACTTGTCCCTTTTTGTAACTTGAATTGTAACAAGAGATCACTTTATAATATTTTTATTTTATTTTATTTTAATTATACCTTTTTTTTTTAAATCTTCTTTGTTAATAATTCAGAACACTAGGTTGAGGGTCCACTATAATTCACTTGTAATGAAGCGTACTTAATACACCTTAGTATCAAGTCAATTTACCAAGATTGGTTTTGTTAAAGTTGATAGTCGCATCTTGTAGATGGTGACGTAACTGTTTGCGGTGGTGACTGGAAAGATGCGACCTCATAATATCGTGTAATGTTCCCTCTGATTTAACAAGTCAGACCTTAACCTTGGTAATCAATTATTTGATTTCTTTCAGAGTGATGTGACTTTTTAATTTTGTTGTGACCTTTGAAAGCTAATATCTGCCATTTGAAATTAATATCTGCTGTAATCATACATTCCATGACATTGACAACAACTTTTTTGCGGATCCTTCGCTCTCCCAATGGGTATGAAAACATTTGGCGTAAAAGGATATGTTCGGTGGGTCCGGTGATGGACTGTTTATGAATTCTTAACAATTGTTACAGATCAACAGTTACACCAGCTACAATGGTACCCAACAGTGTGGTCACAGATTCTTCTCTCTCCCAATTGCAGAGTTTAGTCCTGTTATCGCTCAGTTTGTAGTTTAAGTCAAGTAGCTGAAGGGTAAGGGTCAAACTGGCGTAACAGGAGCTTCCCCACCCACTGTCACCTCGATGGGGGGCTCTTTCTATTTAGGGTGGCTAATCCCAAGGGAGACGTCCCTGGCAATCTGGGGTTTTGAAAGGAAAAGGCTTAAAGGATTAAGGCTAGTTTCCCCTTCACAGATTACCGCCAAGAAGATAGTCAAATGAAGAAAAACCACAGAAGAGGCACTTGCTTGCGAGACAAGACAATAATGATACTAGTACATGCAACAATGGTTAATACTTCATTAATCAATGACTATCAATTTTTTAATGCACATGAGCATAAATAGCAGTAAATATTGACGAAGTCAATGTTTGCAATAATGGCAACGACATATAATGTTGTCAATAAACACTGGAATGATATAGCATATAATGAAAATATTCAATCCTTAAATTAATCAAATGCATTAAATATCATTAATTGCTCATATACAACAAAGTGCTGCGTCAATATCCTAAGGATGACGTTAGGCTTCTTTTTAGGGTTAGTGCGATAGACAAAGAAAGCCAACGTTTTGCAAATTAGCCAATGAAAATTATCAATGTATCAATGTCTACCATTGGACGATCAAGCCACAGTATTTTCTATCAACCAAAAGCTTAATAAAGGCATGATGTCATCATTTTCTGCTAGGTTAGTAGACGTTAGGGTTAGTTAGGGTTTCAAAGTTTGAAAGTTTTAAAGGATGAATAAGCTCAATGTTGGAGAGAAAAACCAGTGCCTTAGGGTATTATGGAGTCAAAAGTAAGGGCAAGATCTCGGGAGGATCAGTTAGGTTCTATGGTGCTGCAATGGTAGGGCCCTAGAATCAAAACCCTAAGGGAAGGAGGCTCATTCCGGTGTTTCTTAAGCAAGGCCTCATGCTCCTTCCTCTTTCTTTAAATATTCTTGGCAAAACGGCTAGCTTTAAAACACAAATCTAAGGGAGAAAGGTGTTGC
>SNQJ01S0202465.1:0-16867 GCA_010110895.2 Picea sitchensis | reverse complement strand
TTTCATCACCACTCCAAGCTATGAGACCCTGTAAGCTTTAAAATCTTGCAAATAAACTTGTTAACAAAATTGGTGTCACCTACACAAGAAATTTGAAGAGTATGTTAGTTAACCGAAACATGCATACACATCAAAGTCGCTAAATATAAATGAGCAATAAGATTAACAACAAGCTAGATAAATACTATCCTACTAGATGATAGCATCCTTTCAAAGGCCAAGATAACAAATCCAAAGAAGAAATTAGGCAAATATTACCTCATTGATTAAGCACCAATTGACATCAAGCATCCACACACATGTATAACACACCTTCTTGACCTCCAAAGTCACTGTTATCCCCCACTTTTAGGGATAACTAAGGAGATTATGTCGCGAGGCCCACAGGTCCTAGACATGGAGTACCGAGAGCCTGATCGACTTGAGCATGGCCCTGGAGGGCCCATCTTTTCTTTTCTTCAGCGCCTCCACCTTGTCAGCAACAGCAGCATCCATCACCTCGGCTTGGTCCTGTAGCAGAAATGGATCTTGCTCGATGAGGTAATGAGTCTGAGTATCATGGTATGTGTCACTCTGATCCTCAAAACCTTTGAATATGTGCATTCAATTCTTTTTGTTTCTAACGAGTGCTTGGATCTTATACCTATCCACTTGACCATATCTAGGGTGAATGTCAGGATGCCCTAGTAAGCTTGTTCCCATAGGTTTTTGAGTTGCCACTAGGGGGATTCATGAGAAGCCATCATCCGCTCCCACCATCCTTACCACTTTCCATCTTTCTCCTGCTCATCCATCCCATTACACTGGTTTGGGCATTAGGTTGGCCAAATATTTAAGGGTTGTACCTTATCTTGTGGGAAGAAGGGGCTAAAGGCCCAGAGGGTAAAAGCAGCTGGCAAAAGATAGAAGCCAAAGAATGAAACCTCGAGATGATTCGCCAAGGGATCCCCGAGGAAGCAGTAAAAGGCTTCTCAGCAAGAAACAGAGGGACCTGTTGTCGTCCTTATACACACCTGGGGTAACGTGGAAGAAACCTTCAATCTACTTGATGTGTCCTTGGGGGCAAGTCTTGAGTCAAGGTGTTGTCACCTGATCCTCAACTCCTCCGTCTAGGCCAACTCCTAGCAAAGCCAAGGGGGGTAGTCCCTATGAAAAATAATCTAAGGCTTTTCTAAACTAAGAAAGCAAAAAAGCATTTAGATCTAGGAGTTCATTGCTTTGAAAAAACTTGATCAATTAACACTTAGCATTTATCATCATCATAAAGTACTTTGCTCATAAAACATGCATAAATCAAAGGATACAATATCTACAAGATTTAAAGCATAAAAAGTTAGACAAGATGCATAAGTGTAAATACTGCTCACATAAGATAAATAAATATGGTTTTTAACCAATGCCTTAAATGGAGTTGTGGGCAGTGTAGATCGAAGATTTTATTAAGGTAAATTGAAGTTCAGTTAGTGAAAAGGGTTTGGCCCCTTTGGAAGCTATCTCTTTGCTTGGACTTGCTGAGAGTTTACCAAAACCCAAATAGTCTCACCAGTAAACCCACTAAAAGTGTTGGATGTACAACATGGGTAGCCCGTCTTACTTTGCAGGTCACTTTTAGGCGTTTTCCTCTCAATGAACTAACAACTTCAGAGATTGTCCTATTAAGCTAGCAAGGTTCAATTACTTGATAAATGCTTGAAAGAAATAAATCATACACCCTGCATTGTAACTGAAAGAAAAGYAGAAATACTTAAAAATAGAAAGATTTGCAACACTTTGGATTTAAGTACCCTTCTTTGTAGTTGAGAGATAGATTACAAGATACTTTTTAGAAATTAAACAYGGTTGCAAGATTATTGCTAAAGAAAGAGACTTGAAGCAAAACTAACTAAGCAYGCATGATAGATTTAAGATTTAGTTAACATGCATGAAATTACGAGTGTTTATTGTGTGTTCGATGTACTTGACTTGTCTGTTTGATTAATAGATTTAAGCATGCATCAATCACAAGAAAAGAAACCAAACCAAAGACACAAATCCCCCTAATGGGGATGGAGAAAATTGGGCACAAAGGGTCTGCTTTTATTGCACTATTACAACAGAGAACAAAGGTTCTCTTTGATCTTTTAGCTCTTCAGAAAGAAGAAGGATCCTTATAACTGGATCGTTTAGAGAAAAACAACAAATATGAAGAAGAAAGGAAAGCTTCATTTGATGAAGTTAAAAACCCCCAGGGTGCCCCGGGAGCCTTGATTTTGCCAAATTTTGGCAGAATCTCCCCTTGGACCTGTTACTGCTGCAAGAAAACAACAAGCAAATTAAGTTAAAAGTGATAAAAAAAAGTTTTAAACAATAAAAAAAATTATCAAATTTTTTGGAAAAAATTCTAAGGCAAAACTGGAAACTTTTGGGACTTTTTAGACACTTTTAACAAACCTAACCTAGGCTCCTTTAGTTGCTTTTGTTTGCCTTTTTAGAACAGCAAACATACGGCAGCCAATTAGCTTGATATTGACATTAAAACAAACAATAAACGGATCTAAGATCTAGGTGAAAATAGACCAAAAAATTGCTTACAATTTGACTAGATCTACTCTTTGAAAATGACAAAATTATAACTAGATCTAGGAAGTAAATGCATGCAGCCTTTAGATATTAAAAATGCACTTTAGAACTATTCCAAGCAGCATGCAACGAAGAAAAAGGAGAGGGGAAAGAATTTTATCGAGTTTTTGGAGTTTCCGCTTGAGCCTAGAACACTTGGGCTATGGGGTTCTTCTGATGAGGAGTAGAGGGAACTCAATCTTTGAATCTCTTGGACGATGATGGTTGAAACAACAACCTGTCAATCCTCCAAGCTTGAGGAACCTACAACTATACACTTCAATCCTGCAACAAAATTGTTAAAGGTCTTCCCTACACAACAACGCTCAAACATGCATGTTAGTTTAACCGAAAATGAAGCATGCAATGTAAAAGTCTATAAGAAAAGGAAGAAACAAGATGAATCAAACTAGATTAATCTTATTCTACTGTATGATAGCATACCTTCAAAGCCTTACAACTTAATCACAAAACTAAAATATAAGATACATGTTACCTCATGAAGAAAATGGCATTAGATCAAAGTATCCACACATAGCATCCACAACATTTGAACTCCAAAGTCTTTATTATTCCAATATGATTCAACAATAGTACAATGCTTGCCCAAAACCGAACTAGTTTGAGGAGAGGTCGACCCTGCTTAAATAGCATTTGAGGTGACAATTCCTAAGTAGAGATGCGCTAAGGTTAGGGTTAGGGTTTAGGAAATGCGTGGGTGATGAGGGAGTGGCACACTAGTGAATGGGTAGATGCGTGGGAGATGAGTGTAGTGTATGTGGAGTGGTGGAAGGTGAAGGAGTAGTGGATAGGGATTGAAGTGAGGTGGGAGTGGAGTGAGGGGGAGTGAAGTGGGAGTTTGGGGAATGCGTGGGCCTTTGGGATGTGCGCCCATGTTCTAGAATGCACCAACTAGGAATGTGGTGTCGATTTCCCACATTGGGATCTCCCCCAAGTCCACATCACCTCAGTTAAGTCGACCCTACCTTTAGCTAACTCGCCTAGGCTTCCAGTTGACTAGGGACAAGAGAAAAACATGTTTCAAACATGTTCCCCAGTTCTCCTAAAAAATAGGAGATTAATTTAATTACCCTTTTTTCCGTAATTTTCGAGTAATTTTGATTTTTTAGTGATAATAATCATTTTTTTGTCTCGAAAGATGGGAAATAGGGGTTTACATGATACTCTGGACTGGAAAACGACTATAAATATGGCATCTGACAATGTTTGATGCCATATTTTTACAATTTACTGACTCGGAATTAAAAAATTCCATTTTTGCGGGAATTTAATTAATTCACTAAAACATAAAAAAAAAAACTATCAAACCTAGCTGCAATTTCCAAATGACTCAATCAAGATGTCCTAGTATGAGCTCATATACATTTAGACACTAGACATTGGATTTTCCATGCCAAGACCGGATCGTCAGCACATACTCCGGCTCTGGAGTCAGTCTTCTGAGTGAAAAAACTTAGAAATTATTTAATCGCTCACAAAGGCAAGCAGAAAAAATAATTAACAAGCAAAAAAAACACTCCAGAGTACATGCTCACTCCTAGGTCTTAGGTGGCCAATAGCCTTTTACAATATCTCATACTCAGGACATTTATTACAATGGTGGAAATGCGAAAAAAAAGTAGTCTTTCATAAGACCGGCCGAACTCTGAACTCTGTCATATGAGCACTGATTGCTCATTCTTTGGCGGCTCTTCAAGAAATCCATCTTGTGCAAACTGGTGGATAACATAGGCTCCATATGGGGACGTGTGTTTGATCCTTTTATAAAAAGGGAGAACATGCGAGAATCTAGAATCTGTCCCTACATCACAAACATCTCGCCAAAAACAACATAAGCGACACATGTATATGAAGACCCAGTGTAAATTGAAATTGCACAATTATTATACATGTAAATACAAAAATGAAAATGAACTACTATAAAGAAGAAAATTAAAATGCGTAAGAAAGGGTTCGAGATACGTTACAAAGGATGCCCCCTGGCATCAAACAACTTTATTGAAGAAAGCTTGAAAAATTGTATGTTCACTGGTAGCTTTAACCTTTCCACTGTCTGACTGGCTGAAGTAGAAACTATATGAATCAGCCATGTCATGGACGAAACAAGACCTCATATGTCTGAATAATCCCTGTCTGGGATGACTCGTTGAAGATCCTTTTCCAAGTTTTATCAACTTGGAGTTTTTCCTGGTAATAGACTGCCCAAGAAACATGTGTTTTTCTTTATTCAACCAAACTTTGAAGTTTGGTAAGTCTTGTAACTCTTTAATGAAGCTCTGCAATGGACTGTCGTGGTGGAAGGCTAACCACTGCTCATAATGATCTGGAATTGAAAAACTGAAGTTATCTTCCAATTTCCCATTAGCTGTCATTAAGTCATCTGATGGTTGAGAAATTGGAACTGGAACTGGAACTATCAAGGAATCTGCTTCACTGATCTTTTCAGGTTCATCATAGTTGTCAAAGATCTTCTCTACGGAGATGGATTCCTCAGGAGGAGGGTGGGGATTTGAATTATCTGGATATTCAATTATTTCAAACTCAAAATCTTTTGTTTCCTCGTGACTAGTTAATGACTCATCTATAGGCTCTTCCGGAATTTCCAGGTGAAATTTCTTTTCTTGTTCACTGTGAAGCTCTGGCTCTATAGGGTCTGAATACTCAATACAAGCTAATGCCTCTGCAAGGCGGGTTTCCATGGCCTTTAACTGTATCACATGGACGAATTTCATGGCCTGAATGACATCTTTAAATTCCTCATCAGAATCTGGTGAAGCATCTTAACTGATTGTCTTTATAACCAGAGGTTCCTTCTCCTTCCACTTTTCCATGAAAGCATCAATCAATTCTTTGCAAGTTTTGACTTGGTTATCCTTGAGCTCCATGAACCAATCAAGATCATCATCATCAAAGGACAAGATGAACAACTTCATTTGTATATCTTCATATAAGGAATTGGCACACCATTTATAGAAGCAATGTGAAACTCTCTGAACATGGCGTCTAGCATCAACAATATTATTACTTTGAAAACAAGGCAAATTTTGTAAAGCATTTTCTGGAATTATATGTGCATAACCACTTATTGCAGAAAAATTAATAGGCCTATAAAGATCATCCATTTCTAAGCTAGACTTATTAGAAAAAGAAAATTCTAACAGAAATGGACTGGGACCCAAAAATTATTAAGGATCCTACTAGAAGAAAGCTTGCCTATCTTCCTCCAAAAACACCTTCGGGTTTAAGGATGAAGCTAAGCAAACCGTAAGTTCCTCCTTGCAGAATACTTTGTCAAATTATTTTGAAGTGGAGTCGCCAGATGATCAAGTTTATTATAAACAAACAAGAAGCATCAAACAAAGCAAAAAGGAAAACAAAAGTCGTGTTCCAGGAATAGAAAGATTTATCCCCGGCAACGGCGCCAAAATGTTGTCGTCCTTATACACACCTGGGGTAACGTGGAAGAAACCTTCAATCCACTTGGTGTGTCCTTGGGGGCAAGTCTCGAGTCAAGGTGTTGTCACCTGATCCTCAACTCCTCCATCTAGGCCAACTCCTAGCGAAGCCAAGGGGGCTAGTCCCTATGAAAAATAATCTAAGGCTTTTCTAAACTAAGAAAGCAAAAAAACATTTAGATCTAGGAGTTTATTGCTTTGAAATAACTTGATCAATTAACACTTAGCATTTATCATCATCATAAAGTACTTTGCTCATAAAACATGCATAAATCAAAGGATACAATATCTACAAGATTTAAAGCATAAAATGTTATTTTCTAAACTAAGAAAGCAAAAACATTTAGATCTAGGAGTTTATTACTTGAAATAACTTGATCAATTAACACTTAGTACTTATCATCATCATAAAGTACTTGCTCATAAAACATGCATAAATCAAAGGATAATATCTACAAGATTTAAAGATAAAATGTTAGACAAGATGTGCATAAGTGTAAACACTGCTCACATAAGATAAATAGATATGCTATTTAACCAGTGACTTAAATGGAGTCGTGGGCAGTGTAGATCAAGATTTTATTAAGGTAAATTCTATGTTCGCTTAGTGAAGAGTGTTTGGTCCCTTTGGAGGCTAGCTCTTTGCTTGAAACTTGCAGAGAGTTTACCAAAACCCAAATGGTCTCACCAGTAAACTCACAAAAAGTGTTGGATGTACAACACTTTTAGTCTGCCTTACTTTGCAGGTCACTTTTAGGATTTTTTCTCCCAATGAACTAACAACTTCAAAGATTGTCCTATTAAGCTAGCAAGGTTCAATTACTTGATAAAATGCTTGAAAGAAATAAATCATACACCCTACATTGTAACTGAAAGAAAAGCACAAATACTTGAAAATAGAAAGATTTGCAACACTTTGGATTTAAGTACCCTTCTTTGTAGTTGAGAGATAGATTACAAGATACTTTTTAGAAATTAAACATGGTTGCAAGATTATTGCTAAAGAAAGAGACTTGAAGAAAAACTAAGCATGCATGATAGATTTAAGATTTAGTTAACATGCACGGAATTAAGAGTGTTTATTGTGTGTTCGATATACTTGACTTGTGTGTTTGATTAATAGATTTAAGCATGCATCAATCACAAGAAAAGAAACCAAAACCAAAGACACAAATCCCCCTAATGGGATGGAGAAACTGGGCACAAAAGGGCCCGCTTTCTCAGATTATTACAATTTACAACAAAGAACAAAGGTTCTCTTTGAGCTTAGCTCATACCGGCCCTATACACACTTGCTAACGGAGCTAAGTCCTGCCACTTAGGTGTGTCCTTGAGGCATACCAGTTCCCACCACACTGCCACCTTGACTTCAACCTCTTCCGTCTAGGGCTTACTCCTAGGGAAGCCATAAAGGTCTCAGTTACTAGATTGATTTTAGTGTTAATGTTCTAGGAGTTAGCTTTAATTTGTTAAAGGCTAAAGGGGAAAAACTAGCCAAAGATGCTAAGGCAAAGAAATGCAAAGTGCAAGTCTATTCTATATGTGAATCCAGCCTTTCCCTAAGTCAACTACACTAGTGCCTAAGGTTGGGCAATGGGGTCAACTAAGTTTGAGGGTGGTTTATTACAAAAGCATTAATGACATGAAATAAGTAACCACCCCAAACCAAGGATTGGAAATTACTTACAAAAAATTACAATTGTTATGCAATGTTTACAAAAAAAATACAAAGAGATACAAAGATACAAAAGATACAACAAGATGTAAGTGAAATCAATACATTAGGCCAAGCATGCCCCAATAGCACTTACTCTATTGGACCGCCTTCATCGAAACCATAAAAGCACTCAAGAATCAACGAAAGAGATGCCTCCCCAAGTGAGATACTCAACCTTCTTGATTCACACCAATAAGCAAAAACAACAAGATATCCAATATGTAACTTAATTGCTCACATAGACATGAAAGACATAAACATGTGTAGTTGCAATAAAGATAAATAAACAATGAGATTATCACCAAAGATGTGTCTCATGCATACACATCTATTTCCAAGCATAAAGGTGGTCTATGCAACTAAATGATTAAGGAGCTTCTAAAATTTCTAGTAAATTTTATGTTCCCCTTCCCCCTAAACCATGTTTGTGCTTTTAAACTTCCTCCTCCCTTGGCCAAATGATTGTCGGGTGCTCCAAGATAGTAAGGCAAATGAGACCCAATCTTCTAGCCTACCTGCAAGCCCCAATAAGAGTACTCCCGGAAAGGATCTCCCCTATGAAATCACTAGACGGTCCCCCGCCACTTCCTTCCGCTATTTTCTTCAAACTTGTTTTAGATGGTGGAGGTGGATGAATAAAGCCCCTAAAAAGTTGTCTAAGTGTTATTATGACCATGGGTGGGTCTTTTAGTGTGTTGGGTTACTTTTAGGAGTATTTTAGACACACCTAAAATTCAATTTTTAGCGTATGGCCGAAATGAAAAGTTGATTTAAAATGTGTTGCAAGATGTGAATTAAAGAGTATCAACACATTAAAAGACATAAATAAAATGTTGCAATAGAAGCAGTAATTAATCATGAACAATTCCACATATGTACTTGAAATAAAAAGTGAGATTAAGGCAAGAACAACTTACCAACCATAATGTAAAACTTGCTTTGAAAAAGTAAAGTTATGAGTGTGATAGATTAAACCATTAAGCAAGATAACATGAATGTAAAGATTACTTGAAATGTAAAACTGAATATGAAATGTTTTAAACCATGAGATTATGCCATCAATAGATAAAAGAACATTAAGCATATATGAGCATCACATCACCATTTAGACATTCAACTTAAGAGTTAAAGATTTACCATCATCAACATATGTTAAGTGTTAAAACCCATGTGAAAGATATAAGCATTAAAGAAAAAAGAAAGATTTAACAAGTTGATGATTAAGATCTTAAACCAATACTTTAGAAGATATATGAGATAAATTATTTTAGACCAAAGATTAAATCTACCATTTAAGCATGACTTAGATCATTCAATCATGAGACATTATGAACATGTAAAGGGAAATAACTCAAAATATTAGAACAAGATTATCTAGATGACTACTATAAATTATATTTCAACCATAAGAGCATGCAATCATCAAGAAGAAATTATTTTCCCCTAGGCCGTATGGGTTTTGGGGATTACTTCCCAAGGTGCTGGCTTCATTAGCTTATTAAAAATGAAATAAACTTGAAAAAGAACCACTTTCATTAATACAAGGTGATAAGCCTACCATTGCTGACCATGTTATTCCCCGACATCTAGGGATAACTAGGAGATCATGTCTCGAGGCCCACATGTCCTAGACATGGAGTACCGAGAGCGTGATGCACTCCTGTTAGCTGGTCCCGAGGACCCATCTTCTTCACCAGCCTTGTCCTGTCAGCAGTGCCGGCTTCCATCACTACCGGCCCGGGCTTGCATCGAGAGGGCTCTTGCCCATGAGGTAATCGGGTCCAGGTATCAGCGGTGGTATGTGTCATATTTGACCGCTGGCAACCTTCTTATGTATGCATTAGGATCCTTTCACTTCGGATAACCTTGGACCTTACACTCAACCCAATTCTTGACCATTGTTGGGGTAATGATGGGGTGGTTTTAGCGTTGGTATTCATGGGTTTGGTTAGCCACCAAAGGGGTTTGCAGAACCATCGCCCACTCCCCTCACATTATCAATTTTACATCTTAAACCTCACCATCCATCCCATTCCCCTAGTCTAGCCATTAGGGATGACCATCCAGTGGTACATCTTGTCTTGTGGGGAAGAAGGCCAAAGGCCCGTGGGGTAAAAAGAAGCTATAAAAGATGTTACAGGAAATGAAAACCAGAGATGCTTCTCGTACTGGGATCCCCCGAGAAGGCAATAAAGCCCCCGACAAGAAACCGAGGGACCCTAAGAAATGATAAATAAATAAATGTAAGACCTAACCAAGAGGATGGGAGGTCTCATCAATGAAATGCCCCATTATGTTCATAGGTATTTGAAGGAAACATTGCCACCATCCGTCACCAAACTGTATAAAGGACCTTTGGTTGCATGGCCAAAGGAAGGGGGCTTCATCACGAGCCGTACCCTCTCATTTCCTCAAGCAAGATACTAGTGGGTAACGCCACGCCTTCCGCCACCTGCCAAGGCAGCAGTCCTCTTCAGCCAAGGCTTGTAGTAAAATGCAAATAAAGAAAGATAAGGCAATAAGGGCTTGGAAAAAATGCATCCATGACGGGTACGTACCGGCCTGCCAAAGGCACTCCATTGCATAACACCAAACCTTGTCCGACATGACTAGACATCCCTAAAGCCGACATCACATCACTATACATGGTTTGAATAACCCTTTGAGGAAACTTTCCATTTCTTGTGGGTATTAGCCCAATAGGTTGCCCCTTTGGTTTTCCAGCCTTGTATAGTGGTCTCAGGTAATATCTTTGAGCTCTTAGAAGATTTGTTAGGATGTTATGCATATATTTGATAATTTTAATGATGAAATGTGATTTACATTGCTAAGGATGTCTTGACTAATGAGCCCCCGAGGGCTTAGTCTGATGCGTGACCATGCCCGCCGGAGTTCGCAGGATCGGTGCACATGGGGAGATGATTAGCCTGGACCTCCATAATGAAGAGCCCATCGATGGATCGCTGGGATGGCAGAGGCAGGGCATAGTTGTGACGAGCCCTTGCGTGGAGGAGAAGAAGGACGCCCTCGTTTGGACGTTTTGGCAGAAACCCGGCCTATGGGGATCAGCCTCGCATGTGGGACGCTGGCTTTGATGATCGATCTTCACCAGACAGCTGTGACGACCGAGCATGTGGCAGCTTGTTGGGCTTCTTTGGCACGCAGGGCAAGCTGAGGAGCCCCTGGAGGGGCAACGCCTTGCTCACTGATGATGTTTATGCCCCACAGGCCAACGCCTCCCCTTTAGGGGCCCGGACGCCTCATTATTAGCTCATGTTTTGGCATTTTAGCATGTAAAAGTGATAAATGATTAAGATATTGTAATGTTAGCCTTGTCGGGCTATTTTATTGACCTATTTTGTAAATTAAAGGTCAAAGTATCATATAACACAGGATGTTTTGCCCTGCTTAATCATAACATAACTTTGCCTCTTGTGAGAGTGACATTTTCAGTCTTTTGTTCTTGGTTTATCTTCTTCTTGGAGGAGGCGCAACCTCTTGAAGGACTATTTTTGGCAAGTGGTGTTATTTACCATTGGAAGGTTTACAACTAGGGAATGGTTAATGCTTCTTTATGAATTTGTAAGTGTTTTCTCTTCAAAACTTCTTTAGTGAATGGCTGTGGATTAAATATCTTGCATGTATTATCATAATTTACTTTAATCTTTAAACCCTAGGGAGCCAACACACAAGTAGGTCGGGTCTATGTCCCATGGTAGAAGCGAGAAGCCATTTGATTTGGAGAAGGTTTAGCCTAGCCATAGCTACACCAGCCATCTCATCTCTTGAGTTAGTTTTTAACACAAATTGAAGAAAGAAGTTGTCCTAGGCCTAATTTAGTTTTACACCTAGGGTTTACTTCTAGGGTTTTGAAAGCCTGTATGAAGCAACACTTTTCACCTAGATTTGTGTTTGCAAGCTAGCCGCTTTGCCAAAAAATAAAAGTCTTAAGGAGAGATTTGAAGCTCTAGGCCTGGCTTTAGCTGCACCTAGGTAAGTCTTTCTTTCTAGGGTTTAGGGTTATGGCCTTGCCATAAGAACACCATCAAACCCTAGCTCTTTTGTCCTTAAGTTTGAGTTCTTCCTAAACCATTAGCCTCATCTCTTTGACTCATTTCAACCCAAGGCACTAGTCTAAGAACTCCTTTGAAGCTTGTTATGCCTTAAATTTTTTCAAACTACCTTTGAATTGCAACTAACTAACCTAGCCGCCTAACCCTCAGCTAGTTTTGAAACTAACCTCAATAAGGTGATCGCCCCGTTGATTTTGAATTTTGCTTTGATAGAAAGGTGCTGCCTAGTCTCCTTTATCATAGCCGCGGAGTTTTATTGCCTTTTTGCTATTGAATTTGTCAAAACGTCAACAATTGGCTAGCTAACCTAAGCTGCGCATAACAAATTTTATATAGGTGACGTCCACATGCTTTTATCTCTTGTTTTGCAATAATAACGCTAGACATTTGTCATTCATTGTGATAGACTTTGAGTCATTGATTGCATCTTTGAGCCTATTTGACAAAACGCTTTACTCATTGTCTTCTTTGACCTAAATATTAAAGCTTGACGCCACATCATTGTAGCAACAATATATAGGTGATGCAAAGAATCCTTTACATGTGTGAGCAGATTTGATATTTATTGCATTAATGATATGATACAAGGACTTAATTGTATACATTGAATGCTTTTACATCTTGGTGTTCTTATTGAGAAGTGATATGAATTATATGACTTTGTTTATCAATCGTTGACTTCGTCAATAATACCATTAATCATTTGCTCATATATGTATTGGAAGATAGCTCATTCATTTTATGAAGTACTAACCCACCTAGCACATGTTCTAGTTTTTTCTCTGCCTTGTCTCGCAAACAAAAGTAAATCCAAGGAAGACTTTCTTCTTGACTATCTCATCTCAGTTGGCAGTAATCTGTAAAGGGAACTTCTTTGACTTGGTCCAAATTCTTAGCCTTTCTTTTAACCCGTGACAGCTTAGGACGCCTCCTTGACTAGCTCCCTCCAAATAGAAAGAGCTCCCATCGAGGTGACAAGTGGGTGGGGAAGCTCCCCGCTACCGTTTCAAGCCTCGACTAAGCTTTTAGACCTTCTTTACAAACCGCTGTGATAACAGCCAAAGAGGGTTGCCTAAACTAATAACAAATTATTAGAACAAAAGGTCACTACACAAACTTGTCTGTTGGACAAGAGGGGCCAACAATTATATGAATAAAGAACAAACTAACTAAAAGATAAAATAAACTAATCTATGTTAGCTTATGATTATGGACCCAAAAAATAATGAAAAGATGAAAGAAAAAGGAGATTTACAAGGAGGGGAGTTGAGAAATTGTTACCCAACAAAAGAATGGATGTTTGGGAAGTCTTCTAAGTGGTTTTGAACAACATCTCCCCTTAGATCCTCACTGGTAAGAACCTGCAGAAAAACAGCAAGCAAAAGCTAATGGAAATGCTGCAAACACACCAAACTTGTCAAAAATTTATGTTTTTATTACTGCAATTTTTGCATAAAAATCATGAATGAAAAATTTACATTTGTGGACCTATCTATGAGTGTTAGAAACCGAAATATAAATTGAAATGGATGCAGCAAGTAAAATGGAACTAGAAAGCATGAAGTGTGAGAAGGTTTCAAGGGTAGGGTTCTCTTGATGCTATCCCAATGAACTTTGAAGTAACCCGCAAGACTCAAAATATGTGAAGCATGGAATAGATAGCTATATTGAATAGACAAGCATAAGAAATACTTACAAATCCTAGGCTATCCAATATGCATAAGCTAGAAAGAATACTCTTTGCTACCCTACCTAAGTAAAATACTTTACCTTGATCTACTACAACAACACATAAAACAATAAACCATACAACATCACCTCACATGTATGAAAACAACTAGAATACTCTCTTGGATCTTCCAATGATCCTCCAAAGCTTTTATTCCAATATGAGAGTATTGGAGAAATACTTACTCCAAACTCTCAAAAGCAATGAGTTGAAGTGGCAAGATTTAACGGGCAGCAAGAGGATGGAAGTGAAGAGAGATTTCAACATAATAACTTTAGCTCAAGAATTGGTGTCTCAAAAGGATGAGGAAGGGTTCTCTTTATACCTCTAGAGGCAAGAGAAGGCACTCTGGATGAAGTCCAAGTGTCAATCAAGAGCAAGAGCATCAATCTCAAGAGAGGGGTTTCAAGCTAGGGTTTTGGTAGAGGATTGATGAGTTGGTGAGTTGTGGGCTTTGGATAGGCTAGCAACTAGGTAAGGGGGGCACTCAGGTAGTTAGGAAGGCCCACATTCTAATTTGGGAAAGTAGTTTAGGTTTGGGTGAGTGGGAGTGTGTCTCCCTCAAAGGGGGCGCAAGTTAAGGAAGGGCGGGAGGTTTAGGGAGTTATTTGAGTGGGTAAGGGGCTAGGTTAGGGATGATTTAGGTTTAGGAGGGGCGGACCTCATGTGAGAGGGGCCCACCCAAGCTACAAGGCTCAAATGTTAGGTTTGGGATGAGGGGGGAAGTTTTTCCCCTTAGGGCATGAGCTGTGAGAGGTGAGGGGTGAGTTAAGAGGTTGAAAAAAGTTGTTAAGTTGTGGGTTTGGGTTTGGGTATAGGAGGGTCTAACTGCCACTTTCCATCTTAACATTCACTCACTAACTCAAATTACATAATAGTTTTGACATTTAATAATGTCACCTTAGCAATTAAAATTGTTGTTTTGACTGACACTCCCTGAAAGTGGACCGAGACATAGTAAACTTAGTCCGACTGAGCTGAAACTTGGTCTATGGGTGTAGGTACATCCCATTTCTTTTGAGCACAAATACTCTATCAAAAGCCCAAAGACCCAGTTTTACAATATTAGCTCAAAATAATTAATTAATTAAATTATTAAAAATTTAATTAATTAAAAACCTATCTAGACTAGACGAAATTCCGTGAAACTTTCTACACTGTCTGCATGGTCATTTACAACATTCTAAACAATAGCTACCAAAGGATGAGACCATTAGAACGCCGCTCACCACTCTCTTTGGAGGAAATTATTGCATGTGTGGAGGGGAAAACCTGCTGGAAGTCGGGCCGTGCCCTCGAGCCCTATTGACAACCCGAGGGATAAAACCCTCGGGTGAAAGGAACTCTCCCAATGAAAACATCCCAAGGTACATGACCTAACTATGATCCATGCACTTATTAATATCAACCCACGCTAGGGTGCTAAAATTTTGTTTACAGCTCAGCCGGGGCATTGGATGCCCAAGTAGAACCAATATCGTCTTCAACAACGGTAGACCGGTGATGCATCTTCATGTATAATATGAGTTGACCACTGTTGCTAAATGGGCAGTCAACAAGCTCTTTAGAAAGAAGAAGGATCATTATAATTGGATCGTTTAGAGAAAAACAAGAAATATGAAAAAGAAAGGAAAGCTTCTGCTTGATGAAGTTAAACCCACAGGTGCCCTCCTAGAAACTTGATTTTGGCCACCTAGCAGACCCCCAACGGTATTATCACAAGTAAAGAAAATAGCAAGCAAATTAAGTTAAAAGTGATGAAAAGAAGTTTTAAACAATAAAAAATTATCAAATTTTTTAAAAAATTCCAAGGCAAACCGAAACTTTTTGGGACTTTTAGACACTTTTAACAAACCTAACCTAGGCTCCTTTAGTTGCTTTTGTTTGTTGTTTTAGAACAGCAAACATAGGGCAGCCAATTAGCTTGATATTGAAATTAAAACAAACAATAAACGGATCTAAGATCTAGGTGAAAATAGACCAAAATTTGCTTACACCTTGACTAGATCTATTCTTTGAAATTGACAAATTATAACTAGATCTAGAAAGTGAATACATGCAGCCTTTAGATATTAAAAATGCACTTTAAAACTATTCTCCTACAAGATGCAACCAAGAAAAAGGGAGAGGGGAAAGAATTCTTATCGAATTTTTGAGTTTCCGCTTGAGCCTGTAACACTTGGGCTATGGGGTTCTAGCTAGGTCAAATGGCTATGAAATAGAAGGCCAACCTGGCGTGTAACAGAACCTATCCCACCCAATGTCACCAATGATGCCACGATGGGGAGGTTCTTTCTCTTTAGGGAGGTTAGGCCTAGGGGAGACGTCCCCGGTAACCTGGAGTTTTGAAGAGGCAAAAGTTTAAAAGTCAAAGTAAAGTTCCCCCTTCACAGGTCACCACCAAAACAGATAGTCCCGGCTAAACAGCCAATAATGAAGTGAAGACCCAAAGAAGAACACCTGCCCGGAACAAAGCAACAACAAACCAATATATGCAAGCTATGATTCAATGGGTTAGTACTTCATAAGACTATCTGATATCAATATATAAGCAATTATAACAATAAATATTGCCAAAGTCAATGTTTGTTAATACAGCAATGAAATAATAGCACTCCACCAATAAATATCAAGATGATGTAGCAATCAATGTATCCAATCAATCCCTCATTAAATAAATGCTTTAAACACCATTTAATTACTTATAAAATGAAACGTTGTTGCATAAGATGAAATATTCTAGGTATGGCGTCAGCTACTTAGGGTTAACAGTTAGTTAGGGTTTCAATTTAGAAAATAGTTTGAGAGTTTGTTTGATCACTTTCACTTCAACGCTGGAGGTCTAAGATCAGTGCCTTCGGGCTTATGGAGTCAATTTAATAGAGGACACAAGGGTTGAAGGAGGATGGCAAAGGACTAGAGGGAAGAGTTATGAAGTGCTGCTATGACAGGGCTTCAGAATCAAAACCCTAGGGGAGAGAGGCTCACTCCGATGTTGTTAAAGCAAGGCCTCGTGCTCTCTCCTCCTTCCTTAGGTTAACTTGGCAAAAACGGCTAGCAGGAAAGATAAATCAAGAAAAGAGGGTGTAGTGAGGGAGAGTGTTGCTACAGCAAGGCTCTATCACTAAACTCTAGAAGAAGGACGGCCCTAGGTGTAGATAACCTAGGCCTGGGACGTCTCCTCCTTCTTGATTTCTGAAAGTACGGCTAGCTCAGGGAGAAGAAGCAATAAGAGTGTAGCTATGGCTAGGCTCTTTCTTCCTTCTTCAATGGC
>SNQJ01S0202464.1:4606-21368 GCA_010110895.2 Picea sitchensis | reverse complement strand
AATTTTGTTCTTAGGAATTGATGAGAGGGGGTTTGGCCCCTGAGATGTGGTTGTAATAATGGATTCTCCACTACCATTTGGCACTACATGAACAATTTCCATTGTTGAATGAGAATGTATTAAATCTTGGGAAGTATTAATTGCATTTTCTCAATGGTTGTTTGATGATGAGTATTTTATCTAAGAGTGTTTTCAAGGTTTTCTTTTTGTATCTAGCAAAGACTTTGACTTTGGTAGGACAACACCATATGACCATGTTCAATGCAAAGTCTAGAACTAAAGACAACATGTTCATAATACAAAGGTTGAGTCCAACTTCTATTGTGACTTTCCATCATAATTTGATCAGGGGGACCTTTGCTTATATTTGCATAAATTCATATCTTTATGTAGGTAGTGACAACATAATCATTGTCAATGGGGTCTAGATCGAGTGCTTGTGAGATGGAATTGAATCTCAAGGCCTATTGTATGCTCTACTGCTATCATGCTGAAAAACATAGTAAATTACTTATTATACATCCATGCAATCTGGCTACAAATTACTTTAACAAACTGTCCAAGCAAAAAGATATTTTTGTAGAACATTTATTGATGGAAAGATTCATGATCTAGAATGGGCCCGCACTTTATCTTGGACCGAAACAATTTCTTCTACTTCCATAGGCATCGCATCCCGTCCTCCCTATTTTTCACATGGGTTTTTGAAGCGAGATACCCTTGAAGCTTGGTTAATAGAAGTAGATTGGGATTGTTGTGGCATAACTAGGGACCTAAGGTGTTGGCATTCCAACTCTAGATTCTCAATGTGCTAAAGAAGAGATGCAACAATATGGTCCATTACCCCTACTTTGGCTATTAATTTCCTAAGGTCCACACTGTTGCCTTCACTATTGTCTTCATGCCTATGCAAAATGTGCTTAATGTCGCTCCAAGAGGGGTTCATTTTGAGACATATTAAATGGCCAAGGCTATCAGTCCTCAACCAAAAATTAACCCAAATTCTAGTGATGAGAGAACCAATTATGAAGAAGTACTCAGAATAACCAAGAAACCAACCAACAAACCCACTATATAGATTGATAGTAGAGGCAAGGAGAGGATAAACAATTCACCACAACCCACAAACAATTAGCTCGCCATTAATCCAACTGACAAAGGTAAGGGTGAAAAAGTATTTAAGGAAACCAAGTAAACTACCAACAAACCCACCTTCCAGTCTAACAAACGAGGCAAGGAGAGAACATACCAGTCTACCATACCATGACCCACAAGCATAACCATTCCCAAAAGTGAAATAAATTGGGGGGAACTAAGATCTTCGAATTTAAAATCCAGAAAAGAAAAGAACTGCAATCTTAAGTGCTACAGAGAAGAGTAAGAGAACCTTGAGACCAAGGAGAACCTGTTCAGAAGCCCATTCAAGTCCGACATTGATAGACAATCACCCACATTTGTTGAATTCCTATTGCAAGTACCCACGAACACCTCAAATCCAAACAACTTCTCACCACACCAACCAATGTCACCATAGAGGGAAATGAGATTCAAAGCCATAACTATCACACTGGATATACTTCCTTCGCATGCATAGAAATGGATGTGCCCATCTATTCCTTGGCCAGGCATATGTGCAAGCCGCGACCCATTTATTCCTACGTTCCTCCAAGCGTCAATATAATTGAATGAGCACTCCATATGATTATGGGATGGGAAGGCCCCTTTTAACTCCATTAAAAATGAATTCACCTTCCTCTAGCCTTGAACCGACCTTATCCCACCTATCAACGCTAGAATTAAGATTTCTCTTGATGTGGAATAAGGAGAATTCTTTAAATTCCTTAAGGAGAGAAAGGGAGCGATACATTACACATGTGAAGACATTGCTCCTCGTGATGGATATTTTTATAATCACCCTTACCGCCAACATGAAATTGCCAAGGATTGCTAACTTTTGTATTCCCATTAATTTTGTGATTTTGATGCCTTCAAAAAGGGCACATGCCTCTGTTGTGTTGTTTGAAACATTGTCTAATCCCCATGCAAAGCAAACAACAATATTTCCTACGAGTTTGAAAATAATCCCCCCTGCACCTGCCGCCCCTGGGTTATTTCATGAAGAACCATAAAAAAAAAGAATGTTGGTTTGCTGAAGTAATAGCCATTCCTTGAGTTCATCACTAGAAATTGGTGTTGAACCAAAAATGTTGTAAGACCTAAAAACGAAATCCATGTCTCACATGATCAAAAGCGTTAGCCATATCTAACTTGATAAACATACATTTACATTTAGCTTTAATATTTGAGTGTATAACTTCCTGAACCAGAACAATGTTGTCCAAATAATTTTAGGAAGGATTTTTTTTTAATCAGGAGGCAATAATTTTGGTGAGGATTTTGTATGAAGAATTGAACAAGGAGATGGGCCATAGTATAGAAATAAAAGTGGGATTGGATTCCTAAGGATCAGGGCTAAGAAATAGGAATTGGTATTCCCCCAAAGTCCCAAGGTTTGGTGAGCATAGCGAAGTATTCACTTGAGATCAGACTTGATTAAATCACAAAAATGCGGATAAAAGGAGATTGAGAAGCCATCCTGCCCCAGGGATTTATACGACCCCAAACTCCATATGGCAGCAAAGATTTCGAACTCAGAGATGGGATGACTGAGGTTCAAGTTATCATCATTGGTCATAATAACTTGATTAAATTTAACTGTACTTAATTGAATTGCTGGAAGTTTCCTTATCGCTTTAATAGTTTATGTAGATGACATGCATAGCAATCATGCGTTGTAATGAAGAACATCGTCTGGGCTATATTCGAATGCTTCATTACGCATGTGAAACTTAACTTGAACGTCCACAGCAGTTAATAATGAGGGATGGCGAAAGGGAAAAGTTGGAGATAAGGAAATCCAAACGCAGGATGACCTCCATCTTTATTCATATAGTGGCCGTTCTACACAAACGAAGCCAACATTATTTTGCAAATACAAGAACGTATTCAAGCCAAGCGATGAAGGTAGACTGAGATGTTTTAGTGTTGTTACAGGGTCAAAAAACGATTTTAATGTGATTCATGACGCATTGACGGTTCTTTTCCAAAGAGATCCGTTTCTAATTAAAATTCTCATCCTGTTTTTCAATTGTTTTAACCATTTACAAATGGGTAACCATATAGGCTATGCAGCTGCTGGTTTTCAATGTCATCGAGCAGGCCGAACACGTTCCCTTGTGTGCCATTGGGATCCTGTCGCAAAAACTAAAAACCCATTGGGTAAACGTTTCGGCCACTTAGCTCCTAAGTCCAGCGATCTGGCTTTAGTAATTATTCTCTGCAAATTTCTCAACCAAAAACAAATCGGGATCGTGGTTCTCCAACCCAGCTATTGGCAAGAGGAAGTTAACCCAACGATTTTACTTGCTTCTAATATTTCATGAATCTGCCCAACAACTCAACCATTCTTCATTTGACCATTTAATAAGGGACTTACTATTACGGGACAAGTGAACGATGGTTCCAATGATTTTTTTTTTTTGGCAAACTGAGCAGATTGGGTAATTATAGTCACAAGCCGATCAAATTTTGAAGAGTTGCCACAGCTTTGACCGCCTTATCCATTTAATGATAGAAAAGCTATCACGGTCACACCGTTTCAATTTTAACCAATTTCAAAGGAGCAATGAACCATCAATGTTCAGAAAAACCAAAATACGATTTAGGTGCAGCGAAGGGGCAAGTTAACTGATTATATATACAGCTTGAGTGGGCCTATACAGCTTGAGTGGGCCTAATGGTTAAGAACATGTGTTTTCTCTTAAGAGGTCACAGGTTCAAATCTAGAGGGAGGTTCAAATCCAAAGGGGGTAGGGTATTTATACCTTCGTAGACTTTGGTGTGCTCGTTTGGCCGTGACCTTAAACATTGATTATTATTATTATATATATAGTTTTGATTTGTGACATAGAGAGAGAAAATTGATAATGAAATTTTGAGTGTTAACAAGAGATTTTATATTCTGTCCATGCATACTCTGTTATCAGTTTGAAAACTTCATTTAAATTCCTATGTTGTGAAATGTTTGGCCGTGACCTTAAAAATTGATTATTATTATTATATATATAGTTTTGATTTGTGACATAGAGAGAGAAAATTGATAACGAAATTTTGAGTGTTAACAAGGGATTTTATATTCTGTTCATGCATACTCTGTTATCAGTTTGAAAACTTCATTTAAATTCCTATGTTGTGAAATGTTTTGCTGTAGTTGCTATTAAGTTTTTAATACATAAGTATTGGGTTGATTTATTGTTGCAGGGAATGATTCATTGAAGTTATTTGTGGTTGGAATCTAAGTTTTAGTTTGTTGTTGTAATTTCCATGTTCTTCTATAACTCTGTTTTTTTGTAATAGTCTTTTACTCTCTGCTGAAATACCCGTTGAAAAAGTTGTTGTAGAACAAAGTATCGATCTTTGTTTATGATGCAAGAGTGGTTCACTTAAGTTTTTGATGTAACAACTCTTTATTGTTTATTGAAACAATGGTTGAAACACGTGCTGAAACAATGGTTGTAGCTTACTGGTGCTGTTATACAGTTCAGAAAGTCTTGTAGTAATTGTTTATTGTTTCCTGAAGTACTTCCCTGCACCCTTCATTGTGGTATCAAAGCTAGTAATATATCTAGTTCCTCGTTGTAACTGAATATAGTGATTTGGAATTTGAACTGAAATGACTACAAACAGTGGTTTGGCTTAGCCACAGATTCCTGTTTTGACTGAAAGGAATTATGATTCTTGGTTTATCAGAATGAGAACAATTCCACGTTCTCAATATCTTTGGGAGTTTGTTACTATTGGTTATCCAAAGCCTGTCGACCAAGCAACAAAAATGGCTCTCACAAATGCTGAGCGGATTTTGTTGAAGGAGAACAAAAATCAAGACAACAAAGCCCTCAGTCTTATTCAACAAGGCCTAAATGAAACCATATTTCCAAAGGTGTCAAATGCAATGTCTTCAAAGCAAGCTTGGGACACTCTTGAAACTAGCTATCAAGGTGTATCCAAGGTGAAGACTGTCAAGGTTTAGAATTTGAGAAGAGACTTTGAGAATCTGAAGATGAAGGACAATGAGTCAATTGATAGTTTCATGACTGAAGTCATGAATGTTGTGAATCAGCGAAGACAATATGGTGAAGACCTCTCATACAAGAGAGTAATTGAGAAATTTTTTAGATCTTTGTCAAAGAAATTTGAATTTGTAGCTGTACTCATAGAAGAATTTAAAGATATTAGTCTAATGCATATTGATGAATTAGTTGGTTCTCTAATTGCTCATGAATCCAGGATGTCTAGATATGGTAATCCATTAGAGAATGCCTTCAAGTCCCAACTGTATGTTACTAGAGGCAGAGGAAGAGGAAGGTCTAGCAACAGAGGAAGAGGAGGTCGAACTGCTAATCATAGAGATAGTAAAAATGATTCAGAATCTGAGGAGAAAACTCATCAAAATCCTCCTAGTTTAAGGGGGAGTAGTAGCAGATCTCGACAACAAGGAAATCGGAGGTGTGATAAATCTAAGGTACACTGTTATTATTGTAAGAAATTTGGACATTATGCTAACACGTGTTGGAAGAAGCAAGTAGATGTTGGAAAGCAGTCTACACACATGACATAGGAGTCAGAGGATGACCAAAAACATGTGTTTCTGACTTGTAATGTCACCCAGGAAAGTTCAAATGATGTTTGGTTTTTGGACAACGGATATAGAAATCACACGACTGGAAACAAAAACTTGTTTTCCAGTTTAGATACCAGTATTCAGTCCGAGGTAAAGTTGGGTAATGACAGTAAGGTAAGAATTAATGGTAAAGGTGTGATCCCTCTTTATACTAAGAATGATGAAAGAAGAAAAATAGATGATGTTTATTATGTACCTAGTATGAAATGCAATCTGTTAAGTGTTGGACAACTTACAGAGAAAAAGTACAGAGTGTTCTTCAAGAAAAAGGTATGTACAATTTATGATAAGTATCTAAGTAAGCAGTTGATTGCCAGAGTAGAGATGACAAAGAATAGAATGTTTTCGCTTATTATGAGAAATGATCTGATTGACTCTTTCAATGCTTATAAAGATAAAGGTTTAGATGAGTCATGGTTATGACATTTGAGATATGACCATTCACATTTTGGAGGTCTATATTTGCTGCAGAAGAAGCAAATGGTGAAGGGGTTTCCCAATATTTAGCAACCAACAAGCTTGTGTGAGAGTTGCATACTTGCAAAGCATCACATGGATAAATTTATTTCTGGAGTCTCGTACAGGGCTAAATCTCCATTGGAACTTGTTCATACAGACTTATGTGGATTGATGCAAACACCTTCATTGAATGGTAATGTCTATTTTATGACTTTTATTGATGATTTCAGTCGAAAAACTTGGGTTTATTTGCTGAAGCAGAAGTATACAGTTTTTGATATATTTAACAGGTTTAAAGTTCTAGTTGAAAAGGAGAGTGGCAAATATATTAAAGTCTTGAGATCAGATAGAGGAGGTGAGTATAGGCTAACTGATTTCATGGAGTTTTTTCAGTCTCATGGAATCAAGAGACAATTTACTACTCGTTATACTCCATAATTGAATTGAGTAGCTGAAAGGAAGAATCAAACCATTATGAATATGGCTCGAAGTATGTTAAAGGAGAAGCATCTTCAGAGCAAATATTGGGGCGATGCATTTATTTGTTCAGTATATATTCTAAACAGGATTCTAACTAAGAGTGTGAAAAACCAAGTTCCCCAAGAAGCTTGGACTGGTAAGAATAACAACGTATCCCATTTGAGGATTTTCGGGTGTGTAGCTTATGCACATGTACCTGAAGAGATGAGGAGAAAGTTGGATGAAAAAAGTGAGAAATGTGTCTTTTTTTGATACAGTGAGGAGTCTAAGGTATATAGAATCTATAATCCTGTCACCAAGAAGTATGTTATCAACAAAGATGTTGAGTTAAGGAAGAAGAGGCTTGGGAT
Organism: Picea sitchensis; assembly: GCA_010110895.2. Classification (NCBI taxonomy): domain Eukaryota; kingdom Viridiplantae; phylum Streptophyta; class Pinopsida; order Pinales; family Pinaceae; genus Picea; species Picea sitchensis. The sequence continues at coordinate 14,339 of SNQJ01S0202464.1, read as the reverse complement.
GGTAGCATTGATAAAGTAGTTTCGGGGGGAGCTGAAGTATCCCATGGAGATGATGATGGAGATGAACATGTTGTACAGGGTGGACAATTGATTCCAAAACCACATACACCTACAATAAGAACTCCTGTAAGACAATCACCAGGAGTCAGCCCATCAAAACTAAGAATGCCCAAAACATATGAACACGGAGAGCCATCAAGTAATGGTGGACAAAAAACATGATCAAAGGTAAGTGATGAATCAAATCCTACTTTAGCTTCATTAAGAAACATAATTATAGGTTAGAAGACTAGAAGTTTAAGAGAATTGTATGAACAAAATGATGAAGTAGATCAAGTTTCAAATTTTGCATTAATTGCATATGATCCTGTAAATTTTGATGATGTTGTTAAGAAAGAAGTTTGGGTAGAAGCTATGAATGAGGAAATTGATGCCATAGAAAGGAATAACACTTGGGAACTTGTAGATTTTCTTGAAGATAAAAACTATATTGGTGTTGTTAGCACATGATATGTATTGAAGGACATCATTAGTTTTGTTAATCATGTGATCTTTCCTTCTCTTAGGAGTTAGTTATTTAAAATTTCATAATTTTGGGTCATAGGGTCAAGTTGCTTAAAAGTTTGAGTCATGTTTCATGTAAATAAATCAAGGTGAGTTATTTTTATCTTGGGTCTAGAGTTGATCAAATACATGGTCAAGTCTTGATGTCATGAAAGTCGGTGTCATCATTTGCACAAAGGGAAAGTATGGGTCATGTCTAGTAATGTAAAGGTCATCATCAAATGTTATAACCCAAACAAGTGTCCAAAGGATCTTGGAGGATCATCCAACCACCAAATGTCTTGTCAAATTTGTCAAATCAAAGACGTTGCTAACTCTCCTAGAAGTTCGCAACACCTTCAAAAAAGAGACATGTGTCAAATATTTGGTAATGATGTTTTCGAAAAAGGTATCTAACGGTTTTTTATAGTCTTCAGTGCCATTCCATCTTCATTCATCCTTCAGGGTTCATTATTGCAAAAAATTATCACCATTTGTGGAAGATTGCTGCAAACTGGTTCAATGCTACGAACTGGCGCTACAAACTAATTTCTTATAGCAACTTTCTCTGATGTTTTCATCATAACTTTTGAATCATGATCTGGGTTCCTCTAAAATTTTGTGTGGAGAAGCACCATATTACCATTGATTTTCTGAAAAAAATCAGCCCGACCCAGTTCGTAGTTTGGGAGAAAAGTCAAAATTACCATCTACAGGAAAGTTTGTAGCGCATCCTACATAGGCACTACAAACTCTAATAGTCTGATAAATATGAGCTATGGGAGGGCTGCTTGTTGTCAGGGAAGGTTCGAATGGTTTCCTAGGAGGTAATTGGACATGAGGGACATGTGTTCTATCACCATATCAAACAACATGACCTATTTCAAAATGAATTTATCACAATAGACAAGATCCAAAAAAATAGGAATTTGTTATGTTTTTGTTGGAATCTTTTGTAACGAACTCCTAAATGGAGGATGATCCTACGTAGCTCCTTGGTTTCGACCTCCTTAGAGTAGAGAGAGATCATTCACTATATATGAAGGGGATTTTGATAAGGAAAGGGTTGGATTCATGATCAAAGAGAGGATAGGGATGGAGGAGCAATTTTGCTGCTTTTTTGTAAGCTTGAGGGCATTCATGTTTTAATCATTTATGTTATTGAATATCCATGAGAGTTGTGCTACCAGATTGTTTGAACTGCTTTGTTTTTTATTTCTTTACATATTCTTGCTTGTATAAATTGCAGATTCATAGGATCAGAAAATGTCCTTGATTAATAGATCCTTGAGTAGCAGAAGATCTGCTATAACTTGCTTATTAAATCAATATTGTTTTATTCAAGTACCTTGCATTCACTTTTTCGGAAAGGTTTAATGTTTTGTGAATGATCCACTTTTTGTTATCTTCTTCATTCCTCTACCCATCATTATATAAAAAAATTGTCTGTTATGCAGCTTGATTGCCTTCATTGAACATGGTTTTTATGACTCATTTCCCAATGGTAGGTACTGATCTGCAATTAGCTTGTTTCCCTCTTCCTTTCTGAGTCTTGTTGATCCACCTACTCAAACCAATTCAATCCTAAATAATCAAATGGGTATTGGGCTTGTTTTTCAAGCAGTCTAAGGACAACTTCTAGTGCTAACATTTTTGGCGTCGTTGTTGACGCCGAAGTTGAAGATATTCCCTGGGAGAATGACACTGATTAGATCCAACTTTGGATGGTGAACTGAAGTTGGAAATATTCAGAAGGAATCTTTCACCTGGCGACTCCACTCCATGAAGGAAAGATCCAATGATGACTCCACAATTTCAAAATTTCGAAGGCATTTGCTGTTGTTTTGGCTCGGAGGTTTGCACCTCTTAACTTTTCTGTAGTTCTTGGTTTCCCTCATCCAGTACCTCATATGTCAGAATGGGGATATTTTCTTCCTATATCCAAAGAAATGAATAAGGATAATCCTAAGAGCATCTCATCAAATTTCATCAATGCATGGATCAACTTGATCTACATCATAATGATGTTTTGATGAAAATGTTCATGAATTCATTAGATGGTGATGCAGGTCAATGGTATTTCTCACTACATCATTCTAGCATCTCATCATTAAGGGAATTTCATTCAACTTTTAATGAGCACTGTAAAAGGTATTTTTCAGTTGAATTTATATTTGAGAATTGTTGTGAGGAGTTTGAAAAGAATATTCAACATACAATAGGTATTTCTTCAGATTGTAAGGATGAAATAGATGTTTTTGTTGAAGAAATCAAGGAAAAATCATATCATTCATTTCCTAGTTTTCCAGTGTTGAAAGAAGATTTCGTTGATTGTTCTTGTGATGAATAAATTGGCAGCCATGCAGTAGATGCATTTGTGCTTGCAACAGATGTCTCTAAAAATCATTCCTTTGATGAGTTAGTTGTCCCAAATGTTGACAAAAATCAACCTATCCTTGATGGATAGTCCAATAATAAGGAGCAGATCTTTACTAAATCACATATAGAGATTATTAGTAGCCATCTAGTATATGGTAATGAAGTAGATAAGGAGGAATTGCATTAACAATTGAAATTCTCTTTATCACCCACTGATGAGAAGAAATCTCCAAGTATCAACGAGATCATGTTTATCATTTTTGCACCAGGACTTCCAAAATACATCAAACAACATATGAGTAGTTATGGAGCATATGAAGACCACAATTTTGTTGAAAAATCGGCCTTCCCATAGGAGTAAGATTTCCTTCTTAACCAATTGAAAGTTCCCCATGTTCTTCAAGATCTAGTGGCAATCTGGATGGATTCCTTGCTTGCACAAGTCCCAATTATTGTAACTCTGGGTATATCTCTTATTTGCAGCAATGAGTGTAAGATTTTCTTGGAACTTTTGCTAAAAACATTACCTTATTTTTGTATTTTCTCAAAGAGCTTCCTCCAAAAAGTTATTTTCATCAGTCAGTTACTTTCATGGATGTTGTGGAAGTTTTCTTACACCTAAGCAAATTCATTAGTTGGTTAGAGTAGGCTTATGTATATAAATAAGCTCAAACCATGAGCACATGGTTTTCAGTTTTTGGTTTGCATTAGATAAACAATAATGACTCCATAGCTCAATGAATAAAGGGAACTAGAACTGCAGAGGTTCTTGGACACTCACAAGGAGGTCTCCATCCCCTATGGAGCCAATGTTAGCACATGATATGTACTGAAGGACATCATCAATTTTGTTATTCATGTGATATTTCCTTCTCTTAGGAGTCAATTATTTAAAATTTCATAATTTTGGGTCATAGGGTCAAGTTTCTTAAAATTTTGAGTCATGTCTCATGTAAATAAATCAAGGTGATTGATTTTTATCTTGGGTCTAGAGTTGATCAAATACATGGTCAAGTCATGATGTCATGAAAGTGGGTGTCATCATTTGCACAAAGGGAAGGTATGGGTCATTTCTAGTAATGTAAAGGTCATCATAAAATGTTATAACCCAAACAAGTGTCCAAAGGGTCTTGGAGGATCATCCAACCACCAAATTTCTTGTCAAATTTGTCCAATCAAAGGCGTTGCTAACTCTCCTAGAAGTTTGCAGCACCTTCAAAAAAGAGACATGTGTTAAATATTTGGAATGATGTTTTAGAAAAAGTTATCTAACATTTTTTTGTAGTCTTCAGTGCCATTCCATCTTCATTCATCCTTTAGGGCTCGTTAATGCAAATATTTATCACCATTTGTGGAATATTGTTGCAAATTAGTGCAACGCTACAAACTGGTGCTACAAACTAATTTCCTGTAACAACTTTATCTGATGTTTTCATCATAAATTTCAAATCACGATCTAAGTTCTTCTGAAATTTGGTGAGGAGAAGAACCATATTATCATTGACTTGCTGACAAAAAATCAGCCCGAACCAGTTCGTAGTTTGGGAGAAAAGTCAAAATTACCATCTATAGGAAAGTTTGCAACGCATCTTGCATAGGCACTACAAACTCTAACAGTTTGACAAGTCCGAGTTATGGGAGGGCTGCCAACTGTCAGGGAAGGTTTGAATGGTTTCCTAGGAGGTATATCGACATGAGGTACATGTGTTCTATCACTAGATCAAGCAGCATGGCCTGTCTCAAAAGACATTTATCACAATAGACAAGATCCAAAAAAATAGGAATTTGTTATGTTTTTGTTGAAATCTTTTGTAACAGACTCCTAAATGGAGGAGGATCCTATGTAGCTCCTTGGTTTCGACCTCCTTAGAGTAGAGAGATATCATTCACTATATATGAAGGGGGTTTTGATAAGGAAATGATTGGATTCATGATCCAAGAGAGGAGAGAGTTGGAGGAGCCGTTTTGTTGTTTTTTTGTAAGCCCGAGGGCATTCATGTTTTAATCATTTATGTTATTGAAGATCCATGAGAGTTGTACTACCAGATTGTTTGAACTGCTTTGTTTTTTATTTATTTATATCTTCTTGCTTGTATAAATTGCAGATTCATATGATCAGAAATTTCCCTTGATTAATAGATTCTTGAGTAGCAGAAGATCTGTTATAACTTGCTTATTAAATCATTGTTTTATTCAAGTACCTTGCATTCACTTTGTCAGAAAGGTTTACTGTTTTTTGAATGATCCGCTTTTTGTTATCTTCTTCATTCCTCTACCCATCATTATATAAAACTTGTCTTTTATGCAACTTGATTGCCTTCACTGAACAAGGTTTTTATGACGCCTTGCCCAATGGTAGTTATTGATATGCAGTTAGCTTGTTTCCCTCTTCCTTTCCCGGTCTTGTTGATCCACTTACTCAAACCAATTCAATCCTAAAGAATCAAATGGGTATTGGGATTGTATTTCAAGTAGTGTAAGGACAACTTCTAGTGCTAACAAGTGTTAAATGGAGTTACAAGACCAAGTTAAATGTCGAAGGTGAAGTTGAGAAGCACAAGGCAAGGCTTGTAGCTCAGGGGTTCATTCAACAACCCAATATTGATTATAATGAAACTTTTTCACATGTAGCCAGACTTGATACATTAAGAATGGTGTTAGCCATTGTTGCTCATAATAAATGGTGTATGTACTAGATGGATGTAAAATCTGCATTTTAAAATGGTTTTATGGAAGAAGAGGTTTATGTGAAACAACCTCGAGGATATGAGATTGATGTTCAAGAAGGTAAGGTCTATAGGTTAAAAAAAGAGTTGTATGGATTGAAACAAGTAGCCAGAGTATGGTACAACATAATTGATGAATACTTGAAAGGTGAAGGATTCAACAGGAGTCCGAGTGAGCCAACATTGTATACAAAGGTAAATCATGAAGGTAAACTCTTGATTGTATGCTTGTATGTTTATGGATGTAAAATGGTGCTCATAATAAACGATGTATGTACCAGATGGATGTAAAATCTACAATTTTAAATGGTTTTCTGGAAGAATAGGTTTATGTGAAACAACCTCCAGGATATGAGATTGATGGACAAGAAGGTAAGGTATACAGGTTAAAGAAAGATTTGTATGGATTGAAACAAGCACCCAGAGTATGGTACAATAGAATTGATGAATACTTGAAAGGTGAAGGATTCAACAAGAGTTTGAGTGAGCCAACACGGTATACAAGAGTAAATCATGAAGTTAAACTCTTGATTGTATTCTTGTATGTTGATGATTTGATTTTCACCAGAAATATTTTAGTATATGAGTTTAAGATAGCCATGAAAACTGAGTTTGAAATGACTGATTTAGGAATGATGAATTATTTTCTAGGCATTGAAGTAAATCAATATGAAGATGGTATTTTTATTTGTCAAACTAAGTATGCAAAGGACATATTGAAAAGGTTCATGATTGTGAACTGTAAACTAGTAGTAACACCAATTGAAACTGAAACAAAACTCAGTAAGAATGACGAGGGGTCAAGTGTTGGTCCAACTCTGTATAAACGACTGGTTGGAAGTATTATGTATTTGACAACAACAAAACTTGATATTATGTTTGTTGTAAGTTTGAATTCTAGATTTATGGAGTCTCTGAAAAGCATCCATTGGTAAGATGGAAAGATGATTCCAATATATGTTGATGGAACAACTAATTATGGTGTCCTGTACACATCAGATTCAGATTTTAAGTTGATTGGATATACTGATAGTGATTTTGCAGGTACTGTAGATGATAGGAAGAGCACATCGGGATATGTTTTCAACTTTGGATTAGGAGTTGTAGCATGGGCTTCAAAGAAGTGGTCTATTGTGACTTTATCATCTGTTGAGGCAGAGTATGATGCAACAACAACAATTGCATGTTAGACTGTGTGGATGAGAAGGATTCTAACTGATTTGTTGCATGGACAACAAGAACCATCTCAATTTTTTTGTGATAATAAATCATCCATCGATATGTCACATAATCATGTTTTCCATAAGAAAACTAAGCATATTGATACAAAATATCATTTTATTTGATAGATGATAAACAATGATGAAATTTCTATAGAGTTTTGCATATCTGAAGATCATTTTGCAGACATGTTTACAAAGCCATTAACAAAGGAATTAATTGAAATTCACAGAAATAACATTGGGGTTTGAGAACTGTAATAATATTGCAAAGTTTTGTTTTTGGGTGAAATTATTAAGGGGGAGAATGTGAGAAGATTAATCATTCCATCGACCAAAAGATGGTTTATCTCAGCTGGTCAAATTTTGAAGAGTTTCCATTGCCTTGACCGCCTTATCCATTTAATGATCCAAGAGTTATCATCGCCACAACGTTTCAGTTTTAACCGATCGAACTTCAAAGGGGCAATGAACCATCAATGTTCAGAAAAGCCAAAATATGATTTAGGCACAATGGAAAATAAAAAATAAAAAAAAAAAAAAAAAAAAAAAAAAAAAAAAAAAAAAAAATTTCATATATATATATATATATATATATATATATATATATATATATATATATATATATATATATATATATATATATATATATATATATATAATTTTGATTTATTGTATATAGAAAATTGATAGTAGAATTTTGAGAGTGTTAACAGGTGATTTTATACTCTATTCATGTTTGATTTGTGACATATAGAGAGAAAATTGATAATGAAATTTTGAGAGTGTTAACAGGTGATTTTATACTCTATTCATGTTTGAATCTGAGTTTGTAAACTCATGATAATGTTTAGATTTATTACAGAGTATTTATTTTTCTGTAGCATGCATACTCTGTTTTTTGTATCAGTTTGAAAACTTCATTTAAATTCTTGTGCTGTGAAATGTTTTGTTGTAGTTGCTATTAAGTTTTTAGTACAGAAGTACTGGGTTGATTTACTGTTGCATGGAATGATTCCTTGAAGTTATTTTGTTGTTGGAATCTGAGTTTTAGTTTGTTGGTGTAATTCCCTTATTCTGCTATAACTATGTTTTTCTATAATAGCCTTTAACTCTATGATGAAACACCTGTTGAAACACCATGAGGTCCTGTTGAAAAAATTGTTGTAGAACAAAGTATCTATCTTTGTTTATGATGTAGGAATGATTCATTTAATTTTTTGATTTAATATCTCTTTATTGTTTGTTGAAATTGTTGCTGAAACACCTGCTGAAACAATTGTTGAAACAATGGTTGTAGCTTACTGGTGTTGTTATATAGTGCGTAAAGTCTTGTAGTAATTGTTTATTGCTTCCTGAAGTACTTCCCTGCATCCTTCAGTTATGAGGTCTTAATCAACGATTTTTCCCCCTTATGGTCAGGAAGATTCCCAAATTGATCGAATCAACTAGATCACTCACCTTGAATAACAGAGTGTTCCTTAAATTCAATAACCTAGAAAATAATAACTTAACTTAAACTTGACGAATTTGTTATTTTTGGCAGTTTTAATTGTTAAGATTGTTCGGAAAATCCACCATCATCATTATGATTTTAAATGGAATAGTTCAACGTTATTAATCTCCAATTAGATCCATCCATCATCAAGACAAAACTATTGTGTCTTTCTTTGCCAGAAGAAAAGACTCTCCACGAGAATTTGTTGGTTGACAAAGAGAGCGAACCCAACGATTTCATCTTTCCCTCCCAAGCTCAACTTTTTGGTAAGTGTGCATCTGGTATCGGTTTGAATTTTGCATGTAGAATGCTTTCTTTAGGAAGCAAAGTCTGCCTCCCATTCATGTGTATCTATGTAGTCAAAATAAAAAGGTTGCCTCCCATTCATATGTATCTATGTAGTCTTTCCCCCTCCCACTTATGATATTAATATTGCCATGATTACTATTTTTCACGATATTAAACAACACATTAATAATGGTATTTCGTAGGAGAGTAAGTTCAAAGTTTTTTATGTTGCACCTATGAAGGCTTTCACAATCCTGAAAATCCAACCATTCAAGCCTAGTCACCCCTCTTTCAAGTCATTCTTGAGAAGGAAAGGGAGGGGGTTGGGTAAACTTGCATCATACGTGAATTATTTTGTTGCAGCTAATGAGGATGTTGTGGAGTACAGAGACTAGGTTGGTACATTCTCTTAGACAGAGAGAGTTGACCCAAATGTTACTCTTGTATCAATATTCTCTCGAATAGAGGCAATTGCTTCATTTGTTGAGTTACATGAGAGGGATTCTCATGACAATAATGTGTTGCAGTTATTCCTTCCCAGAAAGCCACGTTATTTCATCCCTTCAATCTAAACCCTTTATTTATGTCCTAGAAGGAAAAGCAATAGAAAGTATGGGGGCCAAATTGTTGTAGGAAAATCTCCCTGCGGACAGGTAGATCGCCTCTAAGAGCTTGACCTTAACCCTAGACAGAAAAATTCTTAACGTGGAAACTGACTTCCTTTCAAATCTATCTAAAATAATACATGAGAAGGAAGGATAACAGAAGTACCTCTTTATCGACGTTTGTCCCTGCACGCTCCGAGTTGCGCTCCAATCCTTTGCTCCTCGCTGAGTCCTGCAGGAAAACAAGATACGACTACTTCCTACTTTATTGATATTAGCTTGAAAACAAATCTATCAATTAACGATAAGTTCATGTAACATCAGACACAAACTAGAAAGAAACAGGCCAAGAGTGTCATATTAATGAGAATAACGACATCAATACTTACAATCATAGATGCGAATGCGACAGCTTCATCAAGTCCCCTTCGTCTAACCCTTGCTCAAAAGATCCACAACCTGGCTGACAACAAC